>JASDQU010101971.1:964-11254 GCA_032191745.1 Picea mariana
TAGAAAATTGTTTTGAGCCATTTGGAAAATGTGGGTGGCCCCCGATATCCACCTGGATCAGTTCCACCGAATTAACACTCCATTTCTTCCAGAGTATAACTTTTCCAAAGTGTTACACGCTAATACTTCCACTAGTTGATCAAACGGTTGGGAGAGGTTCTTAATGGACTCCCAGATCAATGGCTCACAACTCTAGCTCAAAGTTCCCTAGGTCTCAGTGTTATGCCACTCCTAGAGTGACACCTGTCAACTCAAAACATGCTGGCAAGATGCGTGGAAAATGCCTCAGGCTGCAAACATCTCTTTACTATGTCACAAGGCCACCACACATGGCATCCCCTTTTCTTGATGTGTGAACCCCCACATGCTATCTACATGATATGCACATCCCCATGATCAAATGTCCGAAAGGGGTCCTAAAGGATCCTTAGATTTACGACCCACATTACTTCATGACTCCAACATTTGGGGGTTTTGTGTTATAACACCTTTTTTCTCTCAAAGTGGTCAATGTCGGACTAACCACGACATAGATCCAACGATTTGGGGAGAACCCAATTACCCTCAGATCTATGACTCGCGTTACTTCACATCCAAGAAGTGGATCGGGGTTTAACAAGTAGATGAATCCTACGATAATAGGTAAATGACCACCAAGTTTTGGTTTGAGAGGTATCCTTCAGTGCATTTGGACATTGCAATGTTCATTCACCCTGGAGCTTCGATCTCCCAGAGTCCCAAATAATTATCTCCTTTTTGGGTGTAGCGAAGGGTTCCATGGACCTAGTCCTATGGAACTTTGTCAAGCTCTAGAGGCTAAACTCATAACTCTTAACCTATATTTGGTTAAGGGCATGGGAATGAGCCCCTGTTCTCTTAGACAAATGGTTTAAAGGAAGCGCCTTCCATACACAAAAATTATCTTCTAAAACAAGGAAAGGTATTTTCGAGGGATCAACGAGACTGTGGTAGTCCCGTAGAGTCTTCCCTGAATCTAGAACTGTGAAGTTGATCTTGGATTACTGAGAGGGGGGGTGCATCCGTGATAGAGAAATTATAATCATTTTAAAACCAAATAATCCAAGTGTTATATCAATGTAGAATTATCGTCCAATAATGAGCAATGAACAAATGAACAATCATACACATACACAATACACTAGTGTTTCATGTTGAAACCCAAAGTGGGAGAAAACCATAGAATGCTTTTTGTTATATGTCTTGAAGAATTACATTCATTGGAAGCACCAACTTGCTTTTTTTTGTTGTTGCAACTAGAAAGAGGCTCCAACCTGCTAGTTACTCATGCTACAACCTGAGGGAAGCTCCAAATCCCTAATTCTCTGGATGCAACTAGAAGGAGGTACAACCCCCTATGTTCTTTGACTACAATTGGAAGGTGAATATAAACAAAAGGAGGCTACAACCCCCTATGTTCTCCATCTACAATCAGAAGGTGGCTACAACCACCTGTCCTTGCCCCGTCCAACTTCCTTGAAGTAGAAGTAGAATGATGGAACCATTGTCACACTATCACTATGAGATATACCATTGTAGACCTATACCAATGAACCTTAACCATGCAACAACCATGCATCAACTTGTACCTCAACTTGTAATTAATCTATAGCATAAACAAGTGCATCAACCATGCACCAACCTGTACCAAACAACCTATAATCAACATGTACCATAAACAATTGCAACCAACCATGTACCAAGTATGTACCTATCATGTGTCAACTACTCATCAACTATGACTCATCAATATGTACAAACATCATCAACTATACACCTCATGTATGTGCCAACTCATCAACTACTTGTCTCAACCATGTACACAACATGTACCTTAACCAAAATCCCTCATCAATTTCATCATCCAAATATCATTTGTGACTCTGTAATATACCTAGTTTATATGATCACATACCTGCAAACCTTCCTTAACTTTAACAACAAGAGACTAGCATTTTCATCAAACTTTTCTTTAGTCTCACATGACAACCCTAACTTGAAATAATCATAAATTTGTACCTATAATGAATAAAGGTTGGAAACTGATAGACAATGTTATTCAATGTGTTTTATGCAATTCCTCTAGGTTTTACTACTTGGAATCTCTCATAAAAGGAGTTATAGAAAAAATGGCATACCTTGTTGAATTCTAGCTTATTCTAGAGAGCGACCTTGTAGAGCGTGCCCCACACGGAATATTTGTTGAATTGATTTGAAACTTTTACAAAGAATACTACAGACTATAATCTAACCTATACATTTTTTCTTACTTAATTTGGATCTGTTATGAATAATTTATGACGTTTTTACCCGAAACACTTGTTTTAGACTAGTTTTGGGACTAGCCACAAACCCTATTTTCCATAGAGTGTAACTCCAAAAATAAAATGAACCACAAGATGAATTGTTTACCACAGATACTTGGATATGTTTCCTCAATTTCATAGCAATTTCAAAATCTGAAGCATTCTAGAAAAAACTTTATTGTGAAAATGGTGAGATGACCTGTAAATAACATATGTTAGAAAGCATCATCAAAGTAATTTATCCTTCCTTGAATTTCAGCCTTCTTTTCTTCACCTTCCTTCAGAAATTCAGCTTAGATATCCTTTGGTTACCTCAGGAACCTATATATATTCAATATTATCAAGTTTTATCCGAAATGAGAGAGTCTTTCCTCTTATTTATATTCTCCAAGTAGCTTCCTTTAAAACATCTTCTAGGTCACTTTGCTCACTTTCCTTATTTTAGGGTTAACCCACTTCTAATTTCTCCATTAAATTTATTATTTAAATAATTCATTTGTATTCACTTTTAATTATAGTACACTCATCACTTAAATTTATTAATTACCATCTAAAATATCTTAAACCACTTTGACTACTTTGACCTTTGGGGGCTTCTACATGACATATGAGAGTCATCCAACTTCGTAAGGCCATAACTTTCAAACCGTGAGGAGTTATGTGGCGTTCCACATACCAAAAAAATTAGAATGACATGTACTATCCATATAGAATAGTATTATCTTAAAATATATTAAAACTCATACCATTATCCATCAAACAAACTTGGGTCCATTACCCAAACCTGGGTTCTCCAACTTATCATGGCCATAACTCTCTAGCCGTGAGGAGTTATGTGATGTTCCACATACCAAAAAACATGGAATGACAAGAAATATCCATCTAGGATAGTTTCACTGACAAATTCACTAACCTTCATCTCATTATTCCATAAATAAGAATGGTTTCTCTAACCATACTTCTAGGATAACTCAATCCACAAAGCATCTTCCCATGATGGATTTCACCATAAGGGGACCACTTTTGAGTTCATCCATTTCTAGTTATTATCAACCATGGCAAGAAAATAATGAGACATATTTACATCAAACAAAATTGGGTCCATTAACCAAACCTTTGTGCTAGCGGGTTTTCTTCAAGGGTTGACATCAATGACAACCAACCTTAGTCAACAATCTCCCCCTTTGGCATTGATGGCAAAAATCTGATGCAGAACCTAAATTATGTCATGCAATACTGAAGTCATATCACTCATGCTCCCCCTAGAAACATGCCTCTGTCCTCTACATCTCTGTGACCATTGCTCCCCTTGGAACCATGCCTATGTCCTATGCATTTGATGAATCTCTCCCCCTTTATCATCAATGGAAAAGGTGTCTTTCCATCTGGGGTTTCTCCCCCTGACTGAACTTTCCTCTTTATGGTGCTTCCTCGTGTACATATAAGACACATAAGATAAGCATTCAAAAGCATTCATTTTGGAGTAGAAATAACTCCATGTCTCTAGCGAATATACTCAAAGGATTCTCATGGAAGTGGTTTTGTAAAAATGTCTACCACTTGTTCTTTTGTGCCCACATACTCAACTCTGATCCTCTTTTCTACAACTTATTCCCATAGAAAGTGATACTTCATTGGAATGTTCTTTTTCTTGGAGTGCATCACTAGGTTCTTTGAGATACTGATGGTGCTTGTATTATCACAATAAATTGGAATGGTCTCATCATACTCAACCTGTATATCTGTCAAAATTCGTTTCATGCAAAGAACCTGTGTACAACATGATGTTGCAGCAATATACTCTGTCTCGGCTGTAGATAGAGATAATGATGTTTTTTTCTTGCTTAGCCATGATACTAAACACTCACCCAAGTAGAATGATGCTCCACTGGTGCTTCATCAATCATCAACACAACCTTCCCAATCTGCATCTATGTAGCCAATAAGAGACGGATCATTTCCTTTTGTATACTATAATCCAAACTCTTTTGTTCCTTTGAGATATTTGAAAATTCTCTTCACTGCTAATACATGTGATTCCTTTGGTTCTGCTTGAAATCATGCCACCTGTCCAACTTCTTGCATTACATCTGGTTTGGATGTTGTCACATAGAGTAGGTTGTCAATCATTGACCTGTATTTCCTCTAATCTGTAGACTTTGAATCATCATCTTTGTTCAACTTGCAATTGGTTTGCATGGGAGTGATAAATGGTTTGCAATCTTCCATTCTGAACCTCTTTAACATTTCTCTAATATAATTGGTTTGAGAAATAAAATTTCCTCGGTTGTTTTGACATATCTGAAGTTCTATAAAGAAGGATATTTCTCCAAGTAATGACATTTCAAATTCATTCTTCATATCCTTTGCAAATTTCTGACTTAACATGTCATCATCACTACCAAAAATAATATCATCAACATAAACTTCAATTAATAAAATATTACCTTGATTTGCCTTGAGGTTGATGCCTGCACTTCCTTTTCTAAACCCTGTCTACTATAGATATTTAGCCAGTCTAGAGTATCATGCTCTAGGAGCCTGTTTTAGACCATACAAGGCCTTCTTTAATTTACACACATAGTCATCATTCTATGACAACTGAAATCATTCTGGTTTTTCAATGTAGACTTCTTCTTCAAGTTAACTATTCAGAAAATCTGATTTTATGTCCATCTGATACACTTTAATATTTTTGGAGCATTCGTAAGATAAAAGAAAATGGATTTATTCCATTTTGGCAACTGGGTCAAATGTCTCTTCAAATTCGATTCCTTCAATTCATGCATATCCTTTACATACAATCTAGATTTATTCCTTGTAACATGTCCCTCTTCGTTCAATTTATTCCTAAAAACCCATTTTGTGTTGATCACATTCTTATTCTTTGGTCTTGGAACCAATTCCCAAGTGTCATTTTTTTCTGTTTGATCCAATTCTTCATTCATGGCCTTATTCCAAAATTCATCCTTGTTGGCTTCTTCAAAACAATTTGGTTCAATTGTAAATAAGAGTGCTAGGTGTGTTTGTTCTAGTGAAGGGATTCTTCTTCTAGTCTCAACTCCTACATCTTTGTTTCCAATAATCTGATCTGAAGGATGATTCTTTTGTACTCATCTGCTAGGTGTATTTGGAGACACTAGTTGAACTTGTTGTTCTTCTTCTGTCAGATTCTCTTCATATTCCTCTTCTACTTCTTTTTCATCTTTTTCTTCCTTTTCAAAAGATTGTTCCAATGATTCATTTTCTTCTTCCTTTGATTCTGGTCTACCTGATTCATTAATTGTTACATTGATTCTTTCCACAACTTTGTTCAATCTCATATTGTAACACTTGTATTATTTCCTTGTACTTGAGTAACCAAAAAGTACTTCTTTGTCCACATGAGAGTCAAACTTTCTCATTCTTCCATATTCTCTTTTGATGTAGCATTTCCTTCCAAAAACTCTCATGTGATTCACATTTGTTGGTCTTTCTTTCCATAGCTCGTAGGGAGTTTTGTTACCATTTTTTTGGTGCATTAAATTTTTTTGAATGTGAACTATTGTATGCACTTTCTGTGTCCAAAATATATCTTTCTGTTTGGAATCCATTAGCATTGTTCGAGCCATTTCCTGTACTGTCATGTTATTTCTTTCAACAAATCCATTTTGTTGAGGTGTCCTAGCAAGGGAGAATTTCCTTTTTATTCCATGATTGCTGCAGTAGTTCATAAATTACTTTGAAGTTAACTCTCCTCCATTATCATATCTCAAGAATTGTATTTTTGAATCCATTTCATTTTCAACCATTTCCTTGTAGATCTTAAAGTTTTCAAAATCTTCTGACTTATTATTGAGAAAGAAAACTGCAGTCATTCTTGTATAATCATCAACTAATAACATAAATTATTTCTCACCTTTTAAACCCTTTGTTGTAGTTGGTCCAACTAGATAAGTGTGCACAATTTCCAGTGGTCTTGTCGTTGAATATTCCTTTGATTTGAACCTGGTCTTTGTTTGCTTTCCTTGTTGACAATGCTTGCATAAATTGTTGGTTGGTTTCGTGAACTGGTGCATTTCTCTAACTGCTTCTCTTTTGTTGACTTTGACAAGGTTATCAAAATGTATGTAACTCATTCTTCTATTCCATAGCCAACTTTCATCTTCCTTTCCTAGATAACACTTTTCATTTGCAATTTCACTTAACACATATATGTTGCTTGAAGTTCTTGCAGTTGTAGCAATCAATTTTCCTAAACCTTATTTTCTTATCTTGCACTTTTTTGAATCGAAAGTAAATTTATGAAATTGGTCACACATTTGACTCACACTTAGAAGATTATGTTTTATATCTTATATTAGTAGAACTTTTTCTGCCTTTGTATTCTTGTTCCCAATTCTGACTTTGTCTTTTCAATTATTTTAGCTGAATCATCATTTCTGAAGGTGATTGATCCATCTCTTTCCTTTGTTAATATAAGAAACCTGTCTCTATCACTTGTCATGTGTTTTGAATGGCCACTATCAACATACCAACCACATTTCTTCTGCTTAGCTTGTAGAGTAAGTGTTCATTCTTCATTGCTATATTGATTCTTCTTTCTTATCCATGTCCTTTTCTAAGGTTCTTGTTTGTGATTGTTGTTATTTTGTTGTGGTTCTCTAGGAGGGACTATCATTCTATAATATTTGGCCTTGTGTCCAAAGTTGTTACATTTGTAACATTCCACTTCAGTGCTCAAATATTCAAACCTGTTGTAAATTATTCTCTGTGTTTCACTAGGCCTTCTTGGATAACCCTTTTGTGTATGACTTTCAAAGTTGCTTATGTTCATGTTGTTAGCTATGCAATTCACAGCTTCATGTCCAAAATTATTACATGCATAACATAAACCAAAAAATATAGTTTGATACTGGGGAGTTGAAGATATTTTGAAAGAAGGTTCTCTTATGAATCCTTGTTCTTCTTAAGGCCTATCTGACTATTGTTGATTTTGAAATCTGAATCTTCTTGGTGGAGGAGTGTCCCTATAATCTTCCTTGTATATCTTCCTATCCCATTTGATTGTTTATTCATAGTTTTTTGGATATGTTTCTTGATCTATTGTTTTGGAGCTTGATCCCTTTTCTTTATGATTCTATCCAAGTCCATACTTGTCAAGATGATATTTTTGACTATTGATAATGTCATCCAAAACCTTTGAGCTATTCTACATATTTTTCTTTTGAATATCCTTTCTTAATGTGAAAATCTCTGCTTCCAAATTTCCAATGATCTTGTCCTTTTCTTCTAGCTTTTCTTTGGGTGCTTCTTCAATTCTTTTATCTTCTTCTATTTGAACCTTCAAATTTGTGATCATTTGTTCTAGTTCTTGAGTGTCTTCTTTCTTGTCTAGTTTCACTTGTAGTTTCTTTTTTTTCTTATTTTCTCTTCTGATAACTTCTATGGCACACATCAATTCTTCTTTGTACTCAAATTCTTCCTCTTCAATTTCTTCTTCGACTTATTCATATTCTTCTTAGGCTTCTTCATATTCTTCTTTAGATTCTTCTTTATCAAAGTCTTCTATTGCCATGAATAGAACTCTTCCCATCTCACTATCACTAACTTCATCTTCATCTGATGATGATATGTATTCTTTGGTGCATAAGATTTTCTTGAAAACTTTCTTTGTAGTTCTTTTTCTTTTATATGTTTGTTTTCCTTTTGAGTAACCTTCATCATTTCTCTTTTTCTTATGAGGAAATTTGTTTGTAAAATGACCATTACCATCACAATTAAAAAAAATTAAAGGAAGCTTACCTCTATACCTACCGTCGGTTCCCTTGTTCAGTCTTTTGATGTAGTTGGCCACTTATTCATCATATTCTAAGACGTCATAGTTGCTGCTATGTTCTTCTTGTTTCTTTTCCTTTTGATTTGATCTTTTGGATTCTTTGAAAGATGATTCTTTTACATATGGATTTTCTTGTTCAATTCTCATTTCATATGCTATGAAGATTCCATGCAATTTGTCCATGCTTATTGATTTTAGATCTAATCTTTATTCTAGTGTTGGTATCTTAGGGTCAATTCTCATAGGAAGAGATCTTATTACATTTTGAGCAATTACAGATTCTTCGATTTATTCTCCAAATCCTATGATTGCATTCACTACTTCATCAACTCGTAAGAAGTAGGCTGGAATATTCTCATCTTCCTTCATATTTAGTTGTTCGAACTGACCTATGTAAGTTTGAAGCTTTGTTGCTTTGACTTTTGAATATCCTTCATAAATATTTTGAAGCTTGCCCCAAATCGCTTTAGTGGATTTACAATGTTCAACTTTGGTGAATACCATTTCACTGAGACCATTCAGAAGTGCATTTGTGGCCTTGGAATTATTCTGACCGAGTTTCATTGTTTTGTCATTTGTTGGTGAAACTGCTAGTGTTGTGTATCCATCTATAATTTATTTCCAAATTTCAAATCCCTATGCTTGTACATATGTCTTCATCCTTATGCTCCAAAAAGCATACTTTTGTCCATCAAACTATGATATTCCATTTTTATACAAGTTTTTTCTCTCCATAATCTACCTTTCAATGGTTAAATTGATTTCAGAAGGAACCTTCTCTGATACAAATTGTTGGATTACTGAGAGGGGGCATGAATCAGTAATAGAGAAATTATAATCATTTTTAAACCAAATAATCCAAGTTTTATATCAATGTAGAATTATCATCCAATAATGAGCAATGAACAAATGAACAATCATATGCATACATAGTACACTAGTGTTTTACATGGAAACCCAAGCAGGAGAAAACCACATAATGGTTTTTCTTATATGCCTTGAAGAATTACATTCATTGGAAGCACCAACTTCCTCTATTTTCTAGCTGCAATTGGAAGGAGACTCCAATACCCTAGTTTCTTAGGATACAACCTGAGGGAAGCTCCAACTCCCAAATTCTCTAGCTACTACCAGAAGGGGGCTACAACCCCCTCTGTTCTCTGGCTACAACCACCTGTCCTTGCCCTGTTGAAATTACTAAGACAACTGAGAGGGGGGGGTGAATCAGTTGTTATTGTGATTAAACAATTTTAAGTCTATTAATACATTCTTAATCTTTCTTCAAGTGATCATCAACATTATAAAACATATGGACAATAAAATAATGAGCATCAGTCACACATAAGATATACACAGAGACAAATTTTCATGAGGAAACCCATAAAGGGAGAAAACCTCTTCTTCTTCGAAATGATAGGTAGTTTTTTAAGTTCTGTACATAATCTATAATTGAGCACCAACTCAATGTGAGGATACAACCTCTATTTTGCAAGCTCCAACTTGCTGATAGCACCAGCTCTCTGTTTTCTCTAGCACCCACTAGAAGGAAGCACCAACTCCCTGGTTTCTCTAGCACCAACTAGAAGGAAGCTACAACTTCCTGTGTTCAAGCACCCACTTGAACCTCTGAGGACACCAATCCTCCCTAACACCTCCCAACCACCCTGAAATATGAATATGAAATACTGAAACCAATTACAATGATATAGTGTTCAATAACAATTTACCAGTCTCATCACTGTTCTGCAAGATTTTGCTACTCAGTCTTCCTCACTGTCTTCCAGCATGCATCCGTTGCCCATTTTATTCTTCTTCCTTTTGTGCTCTATGTTCCATTCCTATTCAATGAACCTTTTGTTTCCTATACATTTGGGCTGCTAAACCACCTCCTTACTTCCTCACACATGCATTACTTCACCTCAGAAACAACAACCTCATCACTTCTTTGTGTCGTGTTCTTATAGCTTCTATGCACCTTTTGCATGCAATATGCACAATGCTTCTGCATCTCTTCACAGTGAGTGCTCTGTCTGATCAATTATGACTTCTCAACTTCTCTGGAAGTTTTCCCACATGTTCAGCATCACTGGATGTCATGTTGAGATTCCTTAGCCTCTCTGGTAGTCAAGACTCTTCGTCTTCTCTGGC
>JASDQU010101971.1:20445-109520 GCA_032191745.1 Picea mariana
TTGTGAGGAGCAACAATATCCCTCTGATTGTGTCCAAAATCCCCTGCACCGTTGGATTGACTTCATGTGATTTTGCATTTATTTCACCAATTTGCATTTCAGTATTTGGGGATCCCCGTGGTAAAGATTTTGTTACTCTCCATGTCCAAATCCCTGAAACTCCAAAATGGAGCTTTTCTGAACTAGCTCCTTCTTTTCTCATGACCACTGGTGGTGACCACGGGCTGTGCCAAAAGGCACTTCATATTTCGCGAGTTTATAAACTTCATCGAATCTGATTGATAGTTGAAATATCCATAGATCCAATGGTCCAATTCTTATCATGATCTCACATCTCGTGAGTTTCCACACCATGTTCTGTTGAATCCAAGTCAGTGAAATTCCAATTGCTTGCCACTTGTCTTATGATTTGACAGCCCAAATCAGATCTTGAATCAACAACTTCGATCATATCGCCATTTCGACATTCTTGTTGCAAAGTTTTTTGACACTCAAACTTTCGATAACCGAAACCCAAAAATGGGGTTGGATCAACAGTCCATATCAAACCTTGATCTGACGGCTCAGATCATTTTGTGATTTCGGCATTCCTGTGGTATTGTTTCTTGACTCTCAAAGTCGCGATTCGCGAAACCCCGAAATGGAGTCTTTGACATGCTCTGATCTTCTGCCGCAAGTCCCTCTTGGATCAACGGTCAAGATTTTATCGAGGCTTCACATATCATGATTTCAGGACTGCTGTGGTAGGAGTTCTTGACATCTCCATCTCATGATTTCTAAAATCCTGATAGCCAAAACTTCAAAATGGAGTTGGACCACCACTTCGATCTTGCACTTTAAAGAACGTATAGGTTCTTCCTGATCCAATGATGGTCGAAAATTATGCTCAGATCTGACGCTTGAGATCTGTCCTCCTCTTGAGTGCGTTCTTCTTGTCTACAATCTGATATGATTGTCCTCTTTCTTTCGGGAATTTAAATGGGATCCAATGATCACTGATGCTTCTCCTTTTGAGCTTAGGCACTGTGATTGACTCTGCGCGAATTTCTCCTGAGCTTACTTTGTCCTTGTTTTTCCTTCACTACATACTATGATCTTGCCATCAGTGACAAGCACATAATACCTATAAAGCATGCCAACCATCCTTTTCACTATCTCTTCTGGTCTTATCGATATTGCTCTACAGCGTCTTCCCAAAATACTTTTGGTGCATGTCTATTACATTCTTCCTATACTCAAGTCATCATCATTGTTGTACTTTCCATCAATGACAAGCATACACTTCCTGTAAAACATGTCAACAATCTCCCCCTTTAGCATTGATGGCAACAAAGGCACCAATCTCCCCCTTTGGCATTGATGGCAACAAAGGCACCCAGATTCTTTTCTCCCCCTTTGACATCAATGTCAAAGAGAACATGCTCCCCCTGAGTTGTTGCAATATTTTTAGGAGGTATCAGATATTCAATCAATCAATACAAAACTCCCCCTAACAGGATGAACTTGCTTATATGTCAGATGGGATGACACCCAACTTCTGTCGAAGATAGTCAAATGGTGTCTTGTCTAGGGGTTTATTAAAGATGTCTGTTATATGTTCTGTGGAAGGGATATAATTCAACTGAACAATTCTTTTTGTGAATTGTTCTCTGAGAAAATGGTATTTTATTGGGATATGCTTAGTCTTAGAATGAAGAAACGGATTCTTGGAGACACTAATGGCACTAGTATTATCATAGTGAATTGTAATCAGATCAGTATAGTTTACCTTCAAATCTGCAAGAGTTTGAATCATCCACAAGGTCTGACTACAGCAAGTAGCAACAAAAATGTACTCTGCTTCTATAGTTGATAAGGAAATAGACCCATGTTTCTTACGAATCCATGCTACCAACGAGTCTCCCAGGAAGAAGGCACCTCCACTAGTGCTCTTTCTTTCATCTACACAATTTTCCCAATCTGCATCTTAATAAGCAGTTAACTGAAAATTTTGATTTCTGGGATACCACAGACCATAAGTCATTGTTCCCTTCAAGTATTTTAATATCCTTTTGATAGCTACCAAATGACTCTGTTTAGGAGCAGACTGATAACGACCTACCATTCCAACAACTTGCATTATATCAGGACAGGATGCTGTGATATACAAAAGACTGCCTATCATTGATCGATATGTCCTTTGATCAACATCGAGTGAAATGTCATCTTTACTGATATTGCAACCAACCACCATGGGTGTACTAACAAGAGAGGAGTCCTCCATCTGAAATTTTTTCAACATCGCTTTCATGTGTTTTTCTTGAGATATAAAAATTCCTACAGAACTCTGTTTTACTTGTAAGCCAAGAAAATATGACAGTTCTCCTATCATGGGCATCTCAAATTTTGTTTGCATAGAGTTAGAAAACCACTGGACAGATGATTCATTAGTGCACCCAAAAATAATATCATCTACATAAACCAAAACAACTAATAAATTATCACCTTCAGAATTAATGTAAAGGTTGTTGTCAACAGTACCTTTCTTGAATCCTTTATCTTGTAAAAATTTGTCCAATCTATAATACCAATCTCGTGGTGCTTGTTTCAATCCATATAAGGCCTTCTTCAGCTTGCAAACATTATGAGGATTATCTGTCAATGAGAATCCTTCAGGTTGCTCCATATATACTTCTTCCTCTAGATCTCCATTAAGAAATGTTGACTTAACATCCATCTGATAAACTTGAAAGTTCTTGTGACATGAATAAGCAAGAAACATTTTGATAGCTTCCACTCTTTCCACTGGTGAAAAAGTTTCATCAAATTCCTAACCTTCAACTTGTGCATACCCTTTATAGACCAATCTGGCTTTATTTCTAACAACTTGTCCTTTTTCATTCATTTTATTCTTGAACACCCATTTGGAACCTATTACATTTTTATCTTCAGGTCTAGGGACAAGCTCCCAAGTATTGTTCTTCTCAATCTGATCAAGATCTTCATTCATTGCTCTAATCCAATTATCATCCTGGCTAGCTTCCTCAAAAATTTTAGGTTCAGTCATAGATAAAAAGGCAACATGAGATTGTTTTGAGTCTTTAATCAATTTCCTTCTCGTCTGAACTCCTTTATTTTTATCTCCAATTATCTGATTTTCAAGATGATTCTTTCTAATAATTCTGAGAGGTGATTTTGATTCTTTATGCTGATTTGTGTCAGTCTGAGTATGTGTATCTTCATTTGATTCAGATTCTTCCTTTTCTGATCCTTGGACCTAGTCATCTTCATCTTTAACTATATCTTATGTTCTTGGTTCAGCACTACTTACGTTTCTGACTGGGATTTCTTCATCAACTTTTATGTCTATACAATCAACTAGTTTATGCAGTCTCTTATTGTAGCATCTGTACCCTTTACTATTTGTAGCATAACCCAAAAAGATACCTTCATCATCCCGGTCATCATATTTACCAATATTTTCATCATTATTCTTGATATAACATTTACTCCCAAAAACTTTAAAATGCTTGATTGAAACAGGTCTTACAAACCATAGTTCATAAGTGGTCTTGTCACTGTGTGGCCTGAGATGAGCTTTGTTAAGGATATGAATAGTTGTATGAATTTCTTCCACCCAATAAGTCTGAGGTATGTTCCTTTCATTTATCATTGATCTTTCCATTTGTTGTACTGATCTATTCTGCCTCTCAACAACTCCATTTTGTTGTGGATTCCTTGGAATTGTGTACTCTCTTTTGATCCCATGTTTATCACAAAACTCTTTGAAGTTCCATGAACTAAATTCTCCTCCTCTATCAGACCTTACTGCCTTTAATATTTTTCCTGTTTGATTCTCAGTCAGAGCCTTAAATACTTTGATTTTTTCAAATGCTTCAGATTTTTCCTTTAAAAAGGCAACCCATGTTAGTCTAGAATAATCATCAATAATCAACATAAAATAGCTTTCTTTTCCTGTACCTTCTTTTCTTGATGGTCCACATAAATCCATATGTACTAAATGGAGAGGTTTTTCTGTTGAAGGAAAGTTTTTAGATTTGAGTTGAGTGTGAGTTAGCTTTCCTATCTAGCAGGGTTTACAAATAGAGTCATATGGATTTGATATCTTCGGAAGATCCTTTACTGCCCCATTTTTATTGAACTTTATTATATGATCAAAATTTAGGTGTCCAAGTCTCTTATGCCACAACCAACTTTCATCATACTTGCTTAAGTGACATTCTTCTTTTTCTTCTTTTAACACATAGGCATTATTTTTTGTTCTTATCCCTTTTGCAATCAATTGTCCTAAACTCAAAGCCTTTATTTTACAGTCTTTAGAAGTAAAAACAACTTCACATCCTTTGTCACAAACTTGACTGACACTTAGTAGATTATGTTTCAGACCATATACAAACAACACATCTTGAGATTTTCCTTTGCCATTACTTAGGCTTGTCATTCCTTTACCCTTTATTTTTCCTGGTGCATCATTTCCAAAAGTTACATTCCTTGATTTGTTTTCACTTAAAGTTAAAAACTTACTTTTGTCTCCAGTCATATGTTTGGAAAATCCACTGTCAATATACCAGGGATTATTTTGTTTTTGGGTTGATAATACTAGTCCACACTTTTCATATGCTTTCTTCTTCCAAACCTTGACATTTTTAGCAGTGGGGATCAAGTCTGGATTGTAATTCCTTAAGGGACAGTCTACAGCTTTATGTCCATAATTATGACAGTTGTAACATTCTGGTTCACTGAATAATAGATCATAACGATTTTTATGCTCATAACTGTTGTTGTGTTTCACCTGTGTCCTTCTCCCAGTCATCACATGATTTATGGTCTGTGATTGTTTGTTGCTTGACTGTCTCAATATTTGTTGTGGAAGATAGTTATTCGTTGAATATCTTGATTGTTCATATCTAAATCTTAAAGAACAATTCATAGCTTTGTGACCAAAACTAGAGCAGAAAAAACACTATCCATAGAAGAAACCTTTATACCTTGAAAAAATTTGTCTTCTTTGAGGAGGTCGATTTCTTTCATGCCGATAATCTTTCTGATCTACAAATTCGGTTCTAGTACTTTTTCTTTCATTCCTTCTTGATGGTTGATTTTCTTTCTTTGTTTCTGCAGAGTGACTGTTGTCAATGTTTGAGGATTTGACAAACTAGATGGGTTCTGTATTTCTTGGATGATCTCTACTTGATCCTTCTTCATATCCCAATCCATCTTTCAACTTTGGATTTCTTTGTTGATTTAGAATGGAGGTTAATCCTTCTGAGGCCTTAATACTTGGCAGATTTTGGTGATACAATCCCTTAAACTTCTCCATTTCTTTTCTGGTTTTTACTATCTCTTCTTCTAAGGCTTCACAACTGGCTTTCTTCTCTAACAGTTTTTTTTTTAGTATGTCTTCTATTTTCTTTGCCTCTTCTAATTTCACTTTTAGTAGGGGAAAGTCTTCATTGGGCTATTTATTATCTTTCTCGAACTGTATCAGCAATTGTTTTTTCTTTCTGCTCTTAATTCTGAGTCTGTCAATTTCTTCCAGTGCACTGATCAGTTCTCCTTCCATATCAACCATAGCTTCTTCATCATTATCATCACTACCTATGCTTTTATTATCATAATTCTCTTTGGCCATAAGCATGAAGTCATTTGCCTTATCTTCACAGGAAGAGTCACTATCGGTGTCTTTTGAGGAATTGTCATTATTTGCAACCAAATGTTTCTTCTTATTATATTTCTTGTATTTGTACTTCTTTTCATCATCAGAGTTCTGGTCCTTTTTCTGATGGGGACACTCAAATGAAAAATGGCCTATATTACCATAGTTAAATCATTTGAAGGGAAACTTCCCGTGATATTTTCCTCATCCTTTCTTTAACCTTCTCACAAATTTTGCCTCAATATCATCTAATTTTGAGTCAATATTCTTGTCTACTTTAAAAGATGCTTCTCTAGTACTGGATTTATCTTTGTTAATTCTCATTTCATATGCAGTTAGAGTTCCTAGGATTTGATCAATGGACAAAGTTTTAAGATCACTTAGTTCTTCTATTGCAGAGACTATTGAATTAAATTTATCAAGCAACGATCTTAAAATATTCTGAACTAAAAATGGTTCTTCAATCTTCTCACCAAGACCCTTCATGGCATTTACAAGTTCTTCAACTCTTAAAAAATACTTGCTAATTGTTTCATCTCCATTCATCTTTTGTTGTTCAAATTTTAATCTGTATGTTTGAAGTTTGGCATCTTTTACTTTCTCATTTCCTTCATAACTGCTAATAATTTTATCCCACATTACTTTGCCAGTTTCAAGATGCATCACCTTTACAAACTTAGCTTCAGCAAGTCCATTCAATATAGCATTCATTCCCTTGGCATTAAAACTAAACTCTAACGTATCGTCCTTGGAGGCTAGCACAACAGGCTTTGTATATCCAATCTCTACTACATCCCAAACATTAGCACCCAAGGCCATTAAGTATGTTCTCATTCTAATTTTCCAGAAGGCAAAATTTGTTCCATCAAACAGAGGGGGCTTAGTGGCTGAAGTCCCTTAATGACTTGTCATGTTTAAGCTTACAGATCTACCTTTGAATAAAAGGAATTCGCTCTGATACCAATTGTTGAAATTACTAAGACAACTGAGAGGGGGGGTGAATCAGTTATTATTGTGCTGAAACAATTTTAAGTCTATTAATACATTCTTAATCTTTCTTCAAGTGATCATCAACATTATACAACATATGGACAATAAAATAATGATCATCAGTCACACATAAGATATACACAGAGATAGATTTTCACGAGGAAACCCATAAAGGGAGAAAACCTCTTCTTCTTCAAAATGATAGGCAGTCTTTTAAGTTCTGTACATCATCTATAAATGAGCACCAATTCAATGTGAGGATACAACCTCTATTTTGCAAGCTGCAACTTGCTGAGAGCACCAACTCTCTATTTTCTCTAGCACCCACTAGAAGGAAGCACCAACTCCCTGGTTTCTCTAGCACCAACTAGAAGGAAGCACCAACTCCCTGGTTTCTCTAGCACCAACTAGAAGGAAGCTACAACTTCCTATGTTCAAGCACCCACTTGAACCTCTAAGGACACTAGTCCTCCCTAGAACCTCCCAACCACCCTAAAATATGAATATGAAATACTAAAACCAATTACAATGATATAGTGTTCAATAATAGCATACCAGTCTCATCACTGTTTTGCAAGATTTTACTACTCAGTCTTCCTCACTGTCTTCCAGCATGCATCCGTTGCCCATTCTATTATTCTGCCTTTTGTGCTCTATGTTCCATTCCTATTCAACGCACCTTTTGTTTCCTATGCATTTCAACTGCTACACCACCTCTTTACTTCCTCACACATGCATTACTTCACCTCAGCAACAACAACCTCATCACTTCTCTATGTCGTGTTCTTATAGCTTCTGTGCACCTTGTGCATGAAATATGTGCAATGCTTTTGCATCTCTTCATAGTGAGTGCCATGTCTGATCATCATTGTGACTTCATAGCTTCTCTGGTAGTTTTCCCATCCGTTCAACATCACCAGATGTCATGCTGAGATTCCTCAGCCTCTCTAGCAGTCAAGACTCTTCGTCTTCTCTGGCATAGTCGAGCTTATACTTTCTTCTTCAGCTACAAACTTCAATGCTCATCCACTTGTCAGTCCCTCTAAGAATCATCTTCATTCACTAGAAGAAGCTTAGAGACCCTTTATCTCCTCTGGCGATCACACAGAGGTCTCTTCAAATCCTTTGGCAGAGACCATGAATGGTTTCCAGCAGTAAGACTGCGAGGAGAAACATTAGCCCTCTGATCATGTCCAAAATCCCCTACACCGTTGGATTGACTTCATGTGATCTTGCATTTATTTCTCCAATTCACATTTCAGTATTTTTGGATCCCCATGGTAAATATTTTGTTACTCTCCATGTATCGATCCTTGAAACTCTGAAATGGAGCTTGTCTGAAATAGCTCCTTCTTTTCTTGTGACCACTAGCGGTGACCACAGGTTGTGCCAAAAGGCGCTTCATATTTCGCAAGTTTATAAACTTCATCGAGTCTGATCGGTGGTTGAAATCACCATAGATCTGACGGTCCAGGTCTTATCGCAATCTTACATCTCGTGAGTTTCCACACCATGCTCTGTTGACTCCAAGTCAGTGAAATTCCAATCGCTTGCCACTTGTCCTATGATTTGATGGTCCAGATCAGATCTTGAATCAATGGCTCTGATTATATCACGATCTCGACATTCTTGTTGCAAATTGTTTCGACACTCCAACTTCTGATATCCAAAATCCTGAAATGGGGTCTGATCAATGGTCCACATCAAACCTTGATCTAACGGCTCAGATCATTTTGCGATTTCGGCATTCTTGTGGTATTGTTTCTTGACTCTCCAAGTCGAGATTCGTGAAACCTCTAAATGGAGTCTATGACATGCTTTGATCTTCTGCCACTTGTCCCTCTTGGATCAAGGGTCAATATTTTATCGAGGCTTTGCATATCGTGATTTCAGAACTCCTGTGGTAGGATTTCTTGACATATCCATCTCATGATTTCTGAAATCCAGATAGCCAAAACTCTGAAATGGAGTTGGACCACTGCTTCAATCTTGCACTTTAAAGAACATACAGGTTCTTCCTGATCCAATGATGGTAGGAACTTATTCTCAGATCTGAGGCCTGAGATCTATCCTCCTCTTCTATGCATTCTTCTTGTCTACAATCTGATCTGATGGTCCTCCTTCTTTCAGGAATTTAAATGGGATCCAACAATCACTAACGCTTCTCCTCCTGAGCTTAGTCACTGCATTCGACTCTGCGCTAATTCCTCCTGAGCTTACTTTGTCCTTGTTTTTCGTTCACTGCATACTCTGATATTGCCATCAGTGACAAGCACATACTACATGTAAAGCATTCCAACCATCCTCTGCACTATCTCCTCTGATCTTATCGAACTTTCTTTGCAACATCTTCCCAAAATACTTCTGGTGCCCATCTGTTACATTCTTCCTATACTTAAGCCATCATCGTTGTTGTACTTTCCATCAATGACAAGCATACACTGCCTATAAAACATGCTAACATGCCCTGTCCAACCACCCTGAAGTAGAAGTAGAATGATGGAACCACTATCACACTATCATTTTGAGATATACCATTGTAAAACTATACCAATAAACCTGAACCATGCATCAACCAGTACCTCAACCTATAATTAACCTGTACCATAAACAAGTGCATCAACCATGCACCAACCTATACCAAACAACCTGTAATCAACCTATGCCATAAGAAAGTGCAACCAACCATGTGCCAAGTATGTACCAATCATGTTTCAACTACTCATAAACTACGACTCATCAATATGTACCAACATCATCAACTATACACCTCATGTATGTGCCAACTCATCAACTACTTGTTTCAACCATGTACACAACATTTACCTTAACCAAAATCCCTCATCAATTTGATCATCCAAATATGATTTGTAACTTTGTAATAGGCCTTGTGTATATGATCACATACCTGCAAACCTTCCTTAACTTTAACAGCAAGAGACTAGCATTTTCATCAAACTTTTCTTTAGTCTCACATGACTAGTTTTGGATTAGTCAACAACCCTAACTTGAAATAATCATAACTTTGTACATGTAATGAATAAATATCTTAAACTTATACAAAATGTTCTTCAATTTGTTTTATGCAATTCCTCCAGGTGTCACTACCTAAAACCTCGCAGAAAAGGAGTTATAGAAAAATGGCATACCTTTCTGAATTTTGTCTTATTCTAGAGAGGGTTCTTATAGAGCATGCCCCACATAGAATATTTGTTGAATCGATATGAAACTGTTACACAACATACTACAGACTATACTATAACCAACACATTTTATATTACTAAATGTGGATCTGTTATGAAGAATTTATGTCTTTTTTACCTGAAACACTTGTTGTAGACTAGTTTCGGGACTAACCACAAACCCTATTTTCCACGGAGTGTAACTCTAAAAATGAAACGAACCAAAAGGATAATTTTTTACCACTGATAACTGGATATGTTTCCTCAATGGAATATAAATTTCATGGTATGAATCATTCTATAAAAAAAAATATTGTGAAAATGGTGATATGACCTATAAATAACATACCTTAGAAATCATCATCAAAAGAATTTATCCTTCCTTGAATTCCGACCTTCTTTTCTTCACCTTCCCTCAAAAATTTGGCTTAGATATCCTTTGGTTACCTTAGACACCTATATATATATATATTCAATATGCTCAAATGTGATATGAAATGAGATAGTCTTGCCTTTTATTTATAATCTCCAAGTAGCTTTCTTAAAAACAGCTTCTAGGTCACTTTGCCCACTTTCCTTATTTTAGGGTTAACCCACTTCTAATTTCTCCATTAAATTTATTATTTAAATAATTCATTTGTATTCACTTCGAATTATAGTACACTCATCACTTCACTTTATTATTTACCTTCTAAAATCTCTTAACCCACTTTGACTACTTTGACCTGTTAGGGCTTCTCGATGACATATGAGGGTCCTCCAACTTCATAAGGCCATAACTCTCAAATAGTGAAGAGTTATGTGACATTCCACATACCTATAGAAATGGAATGACATGTAATGTCCATATAGAATAGTATTATCGGAAAATATATCAAAACTCATACCATTATCCATCAAACAAACTTGGGTCCATTACCGAAACCTGGGTTGTCCAACTTCTCATGGCCATAACTCTGTAACCGTGAGGAGTTATGTGATGTTCCACATGCCACCAAAAATGGAATGACAAGAACTATCCATATAGGATAGTTTCACTAAAAAATTCACTAACCTTAATCTCATTATTCCACAAACAAACATGGGTTCTCTAACAACACTTATAGGATAACTTAATCTGCAAAGCATTTTCCCATGAGGACTTTCACCATAAGGGGATCAATTTGGAGTTCATCCATTTATAATTATTATCAACCATGAAAAGAAAATAATGAGTCATATTTACATCAAACAAAATTGGGTTCATTACCCAAAACTTTGTGTTATCGGGCTTTCTTCAAGGGTTGACATCAATGGCAACCAACCTTAATCAACAATTGATCCCTAGGAAAAACACCTTAAGGATTTTCCAACCATCCGAGAGGAAAAACTTGTCATCTTAAAACCATTCAAATGAAACAGTTTAGAGAAGGACAATAAGCACTATTACCATCAATTTCATGTGAGGCATAATTTATCACAATTACAAACATTCAAATCATGCATTTCAATTCTACTACACAGGTTATATGAAATATGTATCTATTACAACCGATCCCCAACCCATGGACTATAGGTTTTCTCATTTCCACCCAACCGTAGGCTCAAATACATTCATTCTTAGCACTCTGGCCACCCTTATTCCAAGCCATGATACTACTAGGGACCTTTTTCAATTTATCAGACATCCTTTCTCTATCATAGCCTCTGCGAGGTTTATCAGATGCTCCCTCAACATAAAGTTCACGACCCTCTACTCTGTTCATGTTTTCTGCAAATTCTTTGAGATCCTTTCTCATGTTATCTCCCTTTAACCAGAACAACTTAATACTTTAGTTCTTATTCTCAACTGGAGAGCCTCACATGCTCTTCCTCTTTCTGAATGGTATCCCCCTTATCTTGAAATCCCTCTCCTTTTCCCCTCAAGGAGGTTCTAGAACTGTCTTGTTCCTTCTATCAGAAGGAATTTAGGTCAGTCTAGGCTTGCAGGAAAATCACACTTTGTGGTACTTCAGGTTGACAGATTTCTGTCTCCTCATCTAGACTCTCCATGCTTCCATTTATGGGGGTAGTTTATTTTTCAACCACAAGTCCTTCTTTCATTAACTTAATTTTCCTTGGGATAAGGATGAGGCTTATTGTTTCAATAAAAATAATTTGAGTCATTTTGACATAATGAACCCTCTCTACATTTTCCTCACTCTTTCCTCTAGTGATATCATGGCCATTACTTCAAGGCTTCACGCTCATAATCAATTATTGGCATTCTAAACAATACTACATTTACATTGTTCACATGCCATAGCATGGTAATCATAATTAATGATTAATTACAAGATGGGGGAAACATGGGTATTATAAAAAGAAACGAATGGCATGGAAAGGCAAGGAATGACATGGAAAGTGAAGGAAGGCCAAGGCATGGAAAGGAAAGGTATGGCAATGCATGGCATGGAAATTGAAGGTAAGTTAAGGCATGGCATGGAATGGTATGTAAATTGAAGGAAATGAAAGGCATGGCAAGAGAATGCAATGGAAGGCAAGGMAATGCATGGAATGACATGGCATGGAAAGTGAAGGAAAGGAATGGCATGCAAAGTGAAGGAAAGGAAAGGCATGGCATGAAAAGTGAAGGAAAGGAAAGGCATGACATGGAAAGTAAAGGCATGGCATGGAAAGGCAAGGAATGGCATGGAAAGTGAAGGCAATGGAAGGYATGAAAAGGCATAGAATGACAAGGCATGGCATGTCAAGGAAAGTAATTCCATGGCATGGCATAGAAAGTGAAGGAAAGGCAAAGCATGGCATGTCAAATGAATGTAATGCAAGGCAAGGAAAGGAATGGAAAGGCATGGCATGGTATGAAATGGAAAGTGAAGGGAAGGCAAGTAGTATCATGGAAAGTAAAGGAATGAAATGGAAATCCAAGGCATGGAATTTAAAGTCAAGGAAATGAAAGTCTTGGAAAGGCATGGAAAACAAGAATACCATAGCAACCATAAAACAAAGCCAAAATTTCAATAATTTATAAATATGAAATATTTGTTCAATTATTCCTTTTACATACCTATGGTCATTAATGTATACCATCGATATCACTTCTAATATTGATTGTCTCCATTAACTTATCGTACTCATAGTAAGGAAAGAAGTATCGTACCTTTGATGAGTTCTTACTTGGAATTGTTTGTAGTTGGAGGTTTATACCAACAACCAAGTTCATAAAGTGGTATATGAATTCACCTATTATATAATCTTGAAATACATAAACACCTTTCTTCCATGTTCTTTCATCCTATGTCATGTATTCTCTTTTAATAACCATCGACCCAATCAGAAATTCAATTCCTTCAGAGTCTGCTACTAATCACATGAGGGTTTGGTTTCCCTCTAAGAAACATGCCAACCAATAATCAGTGCCCCATTAATTACCTCTTGGAGAAACCACTACATATATGTGCCCTACAAAAAATGGAGTGCCAACACATGAATCCACTAAATGACCAAAGAATAAAACATTGATGCTATTTATTCAAAACTTAATAGAATGTTTCAATGAACCTAGCAATATGAGATCTGAGACATGATCATAATCTATTGAAATAGGTGATTAGTCCTCCTCCAAATGGAATAACTCCATAGTTATATGTTTACCAATGGTGAGTGATACATGATCCCATCTATCAACCCAATCTGATGGTTCACACTCATCCCATTCATCACTACTACATGGACCACAAAAGAAAGAGAGTTTTCTCATCCATATTTCAAATATTGCATCATCTTATGTTCTAAATGAATGGAATCCACGAGTTCCCTATATTTTTTTGCATTCATACCACTTTGATCGATCTACATAGACCACCTCCCAAAAATTTCTATGTACATGTCATTTCATGTGTTATTGGTCTTCACAGGTTCCTGTTCCCTCTCCCGTTATTGAATAATACCATTCAACAATGAATTTCACATATCAAATGAGGGAAGTAGTTGTGAAATTCATTTCTTTCCTACGTAAGACCTTTTTATGCGTGCATCTGCTCCATCATGGTCCCCTTTCCCATGCCTAGAATCAAAATAGTTCCAAATGTGTCGTACCTTGAGTTTTTGGTGCAACATACACAACCATTGAAATACACGAGCATTTTTGAACTGGCATGTGAAACACTATGACCAAATGTAAAACAATTGAAAGAAATTTTGTACATAGGCTAAGTCATGGCACCGATAATCACTTATATAGAAGTGATACTCCTTCAATACAACTATGTTTTCTTCATTACTATATCTCCCATGCATGTATGTGATATGGACCATTATGTTGACCTTCTTTGAGTGATAATATTGGCTTTGAATCTCATTTTGTGGTTGAAGTGTGTAGTTCTCATAAAAATAAACCATTGATAACACATTACCAACGAGAAATGTATCTTTTCATATTCTAAAATTTTCATTTTGCCATTGATCCAAATGCACATGCTAAACATGTTGTGCCTTTTCAACAAAGTCCTTCATGAAGTCACATACTCGTACTTGGGAAGTAACCAATTGTATCTTTTTCCTTTCATATCCTTCATCAATATCATATGTGACATATTTAAATCTTTGCAAGGAAACATCCTTCCTCATCCTTCCTCTCTAATTCATACTCAATTCTTACATGGATGCACTTTCTCAGTGATGTCATTCCATCACACCTTGGGCATGTCCCATATAAGCAAGATTTTTGATAAAATGTCCAACCTTCTGGCCTTGTACACAAGATGTTGTGAATAAAGTCTCTAGATGAAAACAATGGAAATATAACTGAGCATTCCTACAAAAGGGTGTTATGTAAAACACAATATATGTATATACGTATGTATGTGTGTGTGTGTGTGTGTGTGTGTGTGTGTAGTAATAACAACCATACTCAATGTGATATATACAACAACATGTGTTACTATTTTTTTTTATTCAAACATACCAAGGCTTGCATTTATGGAAAGATCTTTTGCCCAAGTTCAATGCACTATGTACTATCTAGAATCTCTCATACAATTTTGTTTGTGTAAAGTCAAGAAAGTGTTTAATATGGGTTTCATGGTCCCTATATCCCCTTCTCAATTTTAGTATATCATTTTGGTTGGAAGAAGGCCTAGTGTTCTCATGCTAGAAGTCATGTACTAGTCCCTTAACTCCTCCAATTAACTTCATGCTAGAACAAGGTATCTAATAGTGAAATCCCACAAATCTATTGGGCCACATGTGTTTAGGCTATCTCATCTATGAGAATACTTTCTAAGGGTTTTGTAATTGCATTTCATGAGATGCGAGGTTTTTTGTAGAAAACTATGTTTTCTTGTGATCTTGCTAACAATTGATTGTGAAAAGACATGTCAGGATGCATTGTGGTATTTAGAATGATATTTCTTACCAATTCTTTGAAAATAATATACAACATTTCTAACAATATGATGACTTGTTTCTAAACTTTTGACTATTTTAATGCCTAAAATTCTCCTAACAGCAGTCAAACTTCTAGATTTTAACAAAGCCAAAAATAATTGACACTTAGAAGCATCATATTTTGGTTCAAAATATTATTTAATGTTTTTATAAGAAAAAACAATGACACCTATTGCTCTAGAAATTGGATTGTAGTCTTCTAAAAGCCTATGCTTTGGCATATGTAACTTTGCCTTTTCTCTTTCTTCTTCCACCTTTTCAATCAATTTCTATTTTCTCAAGTAATTTCTTTCTCAAATCCCTTGATTCCCCATGTTTAAAGAGAAAAAGTGGCTTCCAAGCACCCCACCACAAATTTGTCTTGGTATTACACAAGAAGGCACAACTAACAATTCCAATTCCAAGTGGACAAATGTTTCTTCGTATTACAAAAGAAAAGACAACTAATAATTCCAATTCGAATTAGAGAAATTTGTCTTGGTATTACACAAGAAGAAAACTAACAATTCCAATTCCAATTGGATAAATTTGTCTTGGTATTACACAATAAGACACAACTAACAATTATAATTGGATAATTTTGTCTTCCAATTCCAATTGGACAATTTTTTCTTCCAATTTCAAGAAGACACAAACAACAATTCCAATTCCACTTGGACAAATTTGTCTTCCAATTCTTCCCACAATGGTCTTGAAATAGCAAAAAACTATCTATGATTTAAACATGACTAAAATAAGAACAACCAGTCTGTGCACGCTATTTGTGTGTGCAGATGTTGGGAACTTGCTTTCTCAGGATTGAGACAGATGAGTTAGTGAAATGTGATTGGAAGAAAAAAAATCCCAGCATGAATGCGCTCATGTTCCTAGAATGTGTGTGCACTAAAGCACATACGTGTTCTAGGAACACGTGTGCACTAAATCAAGTGTGAATTCTAGGAACACACACGTGTTCTTGTTGGGCATACATGAATTAAAATTACAAGTCTTTCAAGTCACAAGAGTGTGTGCACACTATTAATGCAATGGATATAACATTTATTATAGACCAAACATCTTTACGAATAAACATGTATAGGGTTATGGGGAAAACTAGGACATAAGGGCTTAGGGTAAAAATGTTTTGAAACATAGGGCAATGATTAGAGAACCAAGATGTGGGTGCAAGGATTGTGGGACCTTTAACAATATGTATATGCATAGTGTACCCATAGATTGACTATTGAGAGGGTTAAGGGTTGAGTCAGGTCATAGTCATCATATAGGTCTAGGTCATGGTCTAAGTCTAGCTCTAGCATAAGCTTTACATCATGGTCATTATATAAGTCAAGGTATAGTTCATGGTAATTTTATAGGTCTAGGTCGTGGTCTAAGTCTATCTCTAGGTCTATGCCATGGTCTATGCCATGGTCTATATCATGGTCATCATATATATCTAGGTCATGGTCTAGGTATTTATATGTCTATGTCTAGGTCTAGGTCTTGACATGTCTAGGTCATGGCCATTTCTTTCCTTGCAATGTAAGGAGAGGGGGTGCAGAGAGAGGAAGAAAGAGAGTGTGAAAGGGGGAGAGGGGAAGACAAAGAGAGTGTGTGAGAGTGAGGGACAAGGAGACAAAGAGGAAACATAGAGAGTGAGAGGAAGGGTGGGAAGAAAGGGAAGGGGGGTTAGATAGGAGAAAATAGAGAAAGGTTGGGAGAGTTGGGGAGAGAAAGGGAGGGGGATACATGGATAGAGAGAGAGAGAGGTTTAGATGCAATAGATAAAGAGAGAAGGGGTAGAGATGGATTGTTTGAGAGTTTGAGAGGGTGGTATAGGATGAACAACAGGGGGGGGTACAAAGAGATAGGTGGGAGAGATATGGTAGATGTAGGTGAGAGAAAGGAAAGATAGTGGAAAGGAGGTGGGGGGTAGAGAGAGTGTGTGTGAGAGTACATATAGATAAGTTTTACATCATACATAATTGATCTATATTTAGGAGAAGAAT
Organism: Picea mariana; assembly: GCA_032191745.1. Classification (NCBI taxonomy): domain Eukaryota; kingdom Viridiplantae; phylum Streptophyta; class Pinopsida; order Pinales; family Pinaceae; genus Picea; species Picea mariana. The sequence continues at coordinate 37,689 of JASDQU010101971.1, forward strand.
AAATTTATTAATAGACTAAATATAAACACACACACACACACACATATATATATGAAGAACAACACAGATATCTAGTGAACAATGTCTTCTATTGATTAAATGAAATAGGATAAAATTGTAAAACTGTAGGACCTAAACACTTACTCGAATGGTGGTAGATATCTCTGATAAGAGAAGTGGCTTCTACACTCATCCATATAAGAAGAATGATTACAATGAGGCTAAAGAGGAAATTTCAACATTACTCAAGAATTCCAAAACCCTAGACATCCAAAAACCTAACCCTAGGAGATGAAATGCCAAAATTTATGTATGCCCCTATGGGTAAGTCGGTACCTTAACTTCTCGGGGTTGTAAATTTTTCATGCAACTTCCATTTTATGTGTGTAATAACCCATTGGAAAGGTCTTTTTGAGAACTACACATTACACCATCAAACTCTGACTCCATTTACAATTTGGGTGCGGTGAGCCAAAAAAACATTGTTTAGGGCCCCAATATAGCCCTAGAAGTATTGAAAGATGTGTCAAAATGAAAACATACAAAATAAGCCAGTTGGATTAGGTGGGAGGCCACCTATATCCACTTAGAATATGTGCAGGGATTCGGATAACCTCAAAAGTGTAGAACCCACAATTAAAAAGAAGTACCAAAGAACGTGTTGAACTAAAAACTATCAAAAGGAGCCAGTTGGAATAGGTGGGTGGCCACCAATATCCACATGGATTTTTCCTCCCCCCTTAGGAAGAAATGGTCTTCATTGTGTTGATTTCCCCAATCAGGTGAGGAAAATTCTGTTGAATTTGGCCCCAGGTGAGCCACTTTCCTTGATGGAGGAGCTGCCTTGCCTTGACAACCCGATAAAGCTAGATACTTTGCTCGTGAGTTCCCTTGACATGTGTGTCCACTATATGATCAGTGGATGCTTGTTCCATGTATTCATGGTTTAGCTCTGTTGGTGTGAATTGTTCTTCAATCACTGAGGTTTCCAATAATGTTGGAAAATAGGGCTTGTTGGGCCCTTAATTTTTGTAATACCCCAAGGCCGAGGCCCTGTTGGATTGTAATTTTGTTTATAGGATGGTGAGCTGAGTGGTTATAATCTGAGAGAATTATTTGTTTATTAGGTTGGTGATCCATATTCCATGACCAATGATCTTGACTTTGTATATGTAAATTTGTATATCATTAATAAAAATATAAACATCGATGTATGTAGACTGACCACAGAGAAAGAGTGATGGGGGACTAAGCTTCCACAAGGTGGGAAAGGGAAAGGCGTCTGAAAGTTTGGAAAGAGGGGCTAATCTTAGGGTCTTAAGTCCTTTAGAATGATAATTTATTATTATTCTAAAGCTATGTAAAAGACATGTTTTTATCCTAAGTCCTGGGAGAGGCAACATGTACAAAAGGAAATGCATGGAGCTCTAAGAAGACAAGTGTCGACCTAGGTACATGTAGTTAAATCTATAGAAGTCAGCCATGTTAGGGGTTTTCTCCTGTATTATTTTATCCTCTGCCTAAGTTTGCTAGGATCTAGGGCTTTTAAACCATTTGCCTCCGTGTCCGCATCTACATACCCTCACACACCTCTAGAATCAGTAATCTGTGAGTCCAACTGTGTTGGAGTTTGCTCGCCATTCCTGATACCTGTGAATTTTTTCTGGCCTCTATATTTTGACCTCATCATACCCATTCATACTTGAGAAATCACCCAATGGGAGGGAAAACCAACTTGTGTCATCCTTGAACCCAACATATCCACTCTTGCAGAGAGCCGAGTTCATACTTGGACTGTTTGGGTCATTGCCTTCTATTTTCCTGAGTTGTTTTGACCATTTACTGTTGCAGTCACCGTACCTTGATGTAATTGAGTCAAAAGTGGTTGAAGAAGTGGGTTTCCAGGCCCGTGGTAGAAGAGGAAGGTTGTCAGGACTGTGAGCATCTCTCTCCAGGTGAGAGAGTTTGTTGGGAAGTGGTTTTCTCCCAGAGAGAGTCCAACACTAGATACAGAGCTATGAGAATTATTGATCTGACATGTTGTTGAGACCCTAAGAGGGAGGTGAATCAACTAATGGATTGTGTCACATTGAAGGTGTATACTCTCAGGTGGAACATGCATGTGGGTAATGAGAGTCTATGAGTACTGGGCGTAAGAAGGATCCTGGAGAGAATCCTTCCAGTTGTACTATGTATTTTTTCTGTAACCTTAGCCTAGTCTAGGATTCCCTTGCCTTGGGTGAAGCTTAGTCCCATCTTAGGGGTGACCCACTGCTGAGCATGATGAGAAACGTGGTCTAAGGTTGGGAGGCATGTCAAAGGTTTGCATGTAGTTGGTGGTGTTACTCCAATTGAAAAGATAAGTATTATTACTGTGCTTAATTTATATGTTATGCATGTTTGTAATACTTGAATATTATCATGTATTTCGTTGCGTATATGAATTATTGTTTATTACATTTGAATATATATGGTAGGAGTAACTTTGTGTTATATGTTTTATTTCGATTAAAATGCATGTTAGATATATCTATGTATGTATGTATTTCCATGTGGTATCATTGCTCAGCTTGTTGGTGGCCAGGGATGTTACAAATTGTTATCAGAGCATGGATTTCAACATTGAGCCTAGATGGGCTGGATAAGTGGTCTTTTGACCCAACGTTTTGAGTGGAAATTGTGTTTGGAGGGACTAATTTCAGACCTTAGAACCTTCCTGAGTGCCAAGAAGTTACCTTGGACATGTTATGAATCTCAGGAGGAGTAGTGGTATCATAAAACCATGACAAAATTGGTATTGGGACACAGAGTAATGTGGGTCGTAAAATCTGTTTGGAAGGAATGGAAACCGTTTTACGACTGTCAGATCTGGAGAAGGTGCAGGAGGGTTATCCTGGAAACCTATCAGAGTTTGGCAATCAGGAGAAGTAGGGTGTGTTGAGGCACAAACTTCTGAAGTTCGAAGCTTTGAGGTCCCAGAAGAGATCTACACCATAGATCTGAGGGGAGATATTTACCATTAGATCTTGAGAAGTCATGCACTAGTTAGTCTTGAGAACCCTTCGGAATTCACAAAATTGAAAGATTGGAAGTGAAGAGAGGTGAACACCTCCGAAGCAAGGAATCACAAAGTGGATCTCAACCATTTATTGCAGGAGAGATAAGGACCATCGATTATCCAGAGAGAGTCTAGAACTGCGGCAATCGGGAGAAGGGGAATGTGATGATGCACAAACTTCTAAAGCCAAAAGTTTCAAAGTGAAAGGGTAGACATGGTAGGGCCCGATGACATCACCTAGGGTGACGTGGACCTTCCTAGGCATACCATGGGCCATCACCTTAGTTGGTGACAACTGTACTATGTGGTCCCAGAGGACAGAGAAGCCAAAATTTTGGAAGTCACGATATTGGAAGGGAAGCAAGCATGATCCAAAACCTAAGTACTGAAGTTCTAAAGCTCCAAAGTCCTGAATCTTTGATGAAAAAATTTCCACTTCTCATGTCAGCCATTGGATGCTAGGTAGACATGGACCATTGATCCACCCTACTTCGCAAGTTCGTTAATTTAGAACTCCGAGAGTCTGTTGTGATGTATCATGAAGACTTTGTAACCTGAATTCCTAATTAAGTGCCTATCAATATAGATCTTGGTCATAGCCTGTGGTCACAGGGGTTGGGGCTAAGAGAAAATGGATAAGGCCTAAAATTGTTACAGAGCTGAAAAGATCTCAAAAATTTCATGAAATCTGAATGTTTCTTAAAACATATCTGTTTTATAAATTCTGTGGGATTTGTTAAGGAATGATGGCCTGACAAATTCTGGTTGACTGCACGTTGTGTTTGCAGAGTTCAATGAGTGTTTGGACCAAAGTGAATTGACACCGAGTGCAAAGAAATGAAAGAGGCACGACATGCTTCTAGTTCAAAGAATGAAACAAAAGGAATGGATCTCCATTTGGGAGTTGAAGGATCGAACTCCAATGGACATGGAGAAGAGATAGATAAGGAAGGGCATATGATGAAAATCATTGATCGATTTTAGAAAGATGCCCAAACTAACCAAGAATATAATAGAAATCTCATGAAAGCTAAGGAACAACATGGATAATTAAACTTAAAGTTGATGCAGAGTGTGGAAATAAATGAAAAGAAGTTGGATAAGGAGAGTGACTCCAGCAAAATAGGGAGTCGCAAGAACTCTGAGAGGAAAAGAAGATCAAGAAGCATTATCAGGCATCATCGTCACTCCCCAAAACATTCCAATAAGAAGGCACATAGTAGTTCAAGCCCATCTCCTACCAGAAAACATAGGAGATATGGAGTGGATGAACTGAAGGGTGAAATGAACAAGATTAAGCCTCCTACGTTTAATGGAGAACATAAGGAGGAATATTCCAAGACATGGTTTCTTTCCATGAGGAAATATTTCCAACTGTCGAATTATTCCTCTCGTGCCGAAGGAAGAATTGTGATGTATCAACTGAAAGGAAAAGCATCCATGTGGTGGGATCATCTTGTGCAGGTGCAACACATTAGAGAGAAATATGTTACTTGGAAAGAATTCAAGAAGTATTTTGAAAAGAAATACTTGACTAAAAGATACTATGACAAAAAGATGAAAGAGTTCTTTGAACTCAAGTTGGGAAACATGACCATTGATGAATACGAACAAAGGTTCTTAGAGTTGTTGAAATATGTTCCCTTCATCAAGGATGATACTATTAAAATTCAAAGGTATCTGAGTGGACTACCACCTTCCATTGGGGACAAGATTCAGTATGATGACCCTAATACTATGGAAGAAATTGTAATAAGAGAGAAATTCTTATGTAAACAACAAAGAGAAAATCCTATTTTTCAAAAGGATTGGGATGACCAGAAGAATTTCAAGAAAGAGCAAAGGCAGAAGGGAAACAAACCTCCCTTTTTCAAAAATACACGTTAAGGGAAGACATCATTTAGAGAGTCAAGAATGGTTGATGTAGGGGAACAAAGGCCAAGGAAGATGCCCATTCAGTGTTGGGGTTGTCAGGGAAACCACAAGTACAAAGATTGTCCCCACAAAAATGGCAAAGTGAGAGTTGTCCATAATGTTCAATAAGATGAAATAGTGGATGACATGGGTAGTAGAATACCCAGGATCTATGCAGCCCTGGACAACAAGAAAGATGAATTTCAATCACACATGATTGAAGTGGAAGGTATGATCAAAAACCATTCCTTTACTATTTTAATTGATTCAGGGGCTAGTCATAGTTATATAGTCCCTAGGGTGGTGGAGAGTTTGCAATTTTCGAGAAGAAAACATGGAAAATTGTGGTTAGTACAGTTGGATATAGAACCAAGAGAAAGGTTATGGAATTGGTTAAGTCTTGTCCAGTGGACATGAATGGACTAAGTACTAAGGAAGACCTAGAAATATTGCCTTTAGGTTCTTATGATTGCCTAATTGGTATGGACTAGTTGGACCAACACCACGCCATAGTAGATTGTTTTAATAAGGAATTCACTTGCGTGGATGAGGAAAGGAATCAGAGGACAGTCCAAGGAATTCCTAGAGTTGTTTCTATCAGGGAAATCTCAGCAATATAGCTGAAGAAGTGCTACAAGAAAGGCTCTTAATTATTTACAACCCACATGGAGGAAGCACCTAAGGATAAAGTATCAAATATTGAAGATCATGCAGTACTAAAAGAGTTTGAACATGTATTCCATGAGGAACTCAGATTACCCCTGAAGAAGGATATTGACTTCTCTGTAAACTTGATGCCTGGAGCATCTACAGAATGAGTACACCAAAGCTGAAAGAAATGCAATTGTAGCTTGAAGAGATTCTGAAGAAGGGGTATATATGCCCAAGTGTGTCACCTTGGGGTGCCCTGGTCTTGTTCTTGAAGAAGAAGGATGGCACATTGAGATTATGTATCGATTTCAGAAAGTTGAACAAAGTGATTGTAAAGAAAAAGTATCCTTTGCCAAGGATCGATGATCTCTTTGATTAGTTGAAGGATGCCAATATATTTTCAAAAATCGATCTCAAGTCAGGATATCACCAGGTAAGAATAAAGGATGAAGACATCAGCAAGACTGCCTTCAGAACAAGGTATGGTCACTATGAATTCACAGTGGTGCCATTTGAGCTATCGAATGCGCTCGTTGTCTTTATGTGCCTAATGAATGACATATTTAAGGAATATATGGACATGTTTGTCATAGTCTTTTTGGATGAAATTATGGTGTATTCCAATTCAAAGGAAGAGCATGAACATCATCTGAATATGGTTTTACAGGTGCTAAGAGAGCACCAACTATATGCCAAGCTGAGAAAGTGCTCATTTTATCAAAAGCAAATCCATTACTTGGGGAATATCATTTCAAAGGATGGGATAGCCATGGATCCTGAGAATATCGAGGCCATCAGAGAATGGTCAACGCCAAAGAATGTGACAGAAGTTAAATCCTTTATGGGTCAAGATGGCTATTACAGAAAATTCATTGTAGGGTTCTCAAGGATATCTCACCCTATCACTTCCTTGCAAAAGAAGGAGAAGAAATTTTAGTGGATAGAAGAATGTGAGAAAATCTTCCAGCGATTGAAGCAGTTGTTAACCAGTGCTCCAATACTAAGGATTGCAGACTCGAATGAAGACTTTGTAGTGTGTACAAAGGCATGAAAAGAAGGACTGGGAGGATTCCTCAGTCAGAATGGGTTTGTATTTTGTTATGAATCTAGAAAGTTGAAAGAGAATGAAAGGAACTATGCAACTCATGATTTGGAGTTGGCAGCCATAGTGCACGCTCTAAAGAAATGGAGGTATTACCTCATGGGAAGGAGGTTTGAACTAAGGACAAACCATAACGGTATGAAGTATTATTTTGATCAACCAACCTTAAATGCTAGGCAGAGTAGGTGGTTGGAATTTATTTGTGAATATGATTTTGATATCGAGCATATCAAAGGAAAAGAGAACAAAGTGGCTAATGCACTCAGCAAGAGAGTGCATTAATTACATTCTACAACCATTAGCATGTACCAAACTGATATTAAGGGAAAAATTTTGGAGGCTGCAAATGAAGATTTGCAGTATAGGGATTTGGTAGCAAAGCTACAACAAGGTGAGATGCCACAGAAAGTGGAAAATTATAAACTGGAAGCCAGTGGAACACTTCTATACAAGAACATAATTTATGTACCTAATGTCCAAGACTTGAAACTTATGATTTTGAAAGAAATGCATAATGTGCCTTATGTTGGGCACCCTGGATATCAGAAAAATATGGAAGTAGTCAAGAGCCATTACTTTTGGATAGGTATGAAGAGAGAGATTGTTGAATACATCTCTAGATGTATGGAGTTTCAAAAGGTTAAAGCTGAGCACAAACACCCAACAGTGTTGCTACAGCCTTTACCCATTCCTGAGTGGAAGTGGGAGGTAGTGACAATGGATTTCATCATAGGATTGCCCAGAATAGGAAAGAAACAAGATTCAATCATGGTGGTGGTGGAAAATCTTATGAAATCTTCCCATTTTATTCCATTGAAGACTACTCACAAGGAAACTAATGTTGTTGATATTTTTATGAGGGAAATAACATGATTGCACGGTGTTCCCAAGACAATTGTGTCTAAAAGGGACCCAAAATTTACCTCAAAGTTCTGGAAGGGGTTGCTCAAAGGATTCAAAACAAATATGAACTTCAACACTGCTTATCATACCGAGTCTGATGGGTAGACAGAGAGGGTTAACCAAGTGATAGAATATATGCTAAGGGTGTATGTGATGGACAAACCATATAAATGGGAAGACTACCTACACTTGGTGGAATTCACCTACAACAATGGGTATCAAGCATCATTGAAGATGAGCCCATTTGAAGCACTTTATGGCAGAAAGTGCAATACTCCAGTAAGTTGGGATAGCCCATATGATAGAGAAGTAGTTGGGCCAGAGTTGCTCAAGGAAATGGAAGAACAAATGTTGAAGATTAAGTAGAATTTGAAAGTTTCCCAAGATAGGCATAAGAGTTATGCTTATAAGAACAGAACCCATTGAGAGTTTAAAGTGGGTGATCATGTTTTCTTGAAAGTAAAAGCCAACAAAATTTCCCTAAGGATGGGAAACTGCTCAAAGTTGGTAGCCAGATCTTGTGGACTGTTTGAAATCCTAGAAAGGATTGGACCAGTTGCATATATTCTTGCACTACCTGCATCCATGACTGTACATAATGTGTTTCATATTTCATTGCTTAAGAAATATATACCTAATGTTAGTCATGTAATCAATTGGAATGTGATTCAGGTGGAGAAAGAAGGTGTCTTGCAAGTGCATCATGTGCACATATTGGATCGAAAGAGAAAACATCTTCAGAATTGAGCCATAGGGATTGTACAGGTCCAGTGGACCTGGTACGGTACTGAGGATGCAACATGGGAACATGAATATTCTATGTGGGTAGAGTACTCGCATATTTTTGAAGATTTTGGAAATCTTGTTGATGTTGTGTAAAGAGTTGCACCGAGGATAGTGCAAAAATAAGGGGAGGGGATTGTAATACCCCAAGGTCGGGCCCCTATTGGATTGTAATTTTTTTTATAGGCTAGTGAGCTGAGTAGTTATAAGCTAAGAGACTTATGTGTTTATTAGGCTAGTGAGCCATATGCCAAAGCCAATGAGCCTAACTTTGTATATGTAAATTATGTAAATCATTAATAAAAATATAAATATAATTGTGTGTAGACCGACCATGAAGAAAGAGTGATGGGGGACTAAGATTCCATAAGCTATGTAAGGGAAAGGGGGATGAAAGGTTGGAAAGAGGGGATAATATTAGGGGCTTAAGTCCTTGAGAATCATAATTTATTATTATTCCAAAGCTATGTAAAAGACATGTTTTTATCCTAAGTCCTGGGAGAGGCAATTTGTGTAATAGGAAACACATGCAGCTCCAGGAAGACAAGTTTCGACCTGGTTGCATGCAGTTAAAGCTGTAAAACTCATCCATGTTGGGGGTTCGCTCCTATATTCTTCATCCTCCACCTGATTTCGCTGGGATCTAGGGTGTCTGAACCATTTTCCTCTGCGTCTACATCTACATACCCTCAAGCACATCTGGAATCGACAATCCGTGAGTCCAACTGCATTGGAGTTCGCTCTTCATTCCCAATTCTTGTGAATTCCATCTGGCCTCTACATTTTGACCTCAACATACACATGCATACATGAGAAATCACCTAACAGGAGGGAAAACCAACCTGTTTCATCCTTGAACCCAACATATCCGCTCTTGTAGAGAGCCGAGTCATACCTAATCTATTTGGGTCGTTGCCTTCTATTTTCCTGAGTTGTTTTGACTACTTATCATTGCAGTCATCGTACCTTGCTGGAATTGAGTCAAAAGTGGTTGAAGAAGTGGGTTGTCAAGCCCATGGTAGAAGAGGCAGGTTTTGAGGCCTGTGAGAATATCTCTCCAGGTGGGAGAGTTTTCTAGGATGTGGTTTTCACCTAGAGAGAGTCCAACACCAACTATAGAACTCTAAGAAATCCTGATTTGGTCTATTGTTGAGACCCTGAGAGGGAGGTGAAGAAGCCAATGGACTATGTGACAGTGAAGGTTTATACTCCTAGGTGGAACAGGCATGTGGGGAATGAGAGTCCGTGAGTAGTGGGCATAAGAAGGCTCTTGGAGAGAATCCTTCCAGTTGCACTGTGTAGTTTTAATGTAACCTCAACCTAGTCTAGGATTCCCTTGCCTTGGGTGGATCTTACTCCCTACTCGGGGGTGACCCACTGCTGAGCATGATGAGAAGCATGGTCTAAGGCTGGAAGGTTTGTGGAAGGTCTACACGTAGTTGGTGGTGTTACTCTAGTTGAAAAGACAAGTATCATTAATGTGCTTAATTTATATGTTATGCATGTTTGTAATACTTGAATATTATTATGTATTTTGTTGCGTATATGAATTATTGTCTATTACATTTGAATCTATATGGTAGCAATAAATTTTTGTTATATGTTTTATTTTGATTAAAATTCATGTTAGATATATCTATGTATGTATGTATTTATGCATGGTAGCATTTACCACCCCGTTGGTGGTCGAGGATGTTAAATTTTTTGGATAAGGAGTTACGCAAGAAGGACTATAGTCCCATTTTTCTCCAAGTAATATTTTCACAAGCTACAGAAGAAGATGGAAAAAAAAGCAAGGAGAAGTAATAGAAATCAGTTGCGAAAAGGATAACACAATGCCAAAAAATAAAAATTAGTTGAAACATAACAAGAAATTGTGCAAACCAAATCTAGAAGACACAACTTAGCTTGTATATAGGGATGAGTATGATTTTAAAAGGGTTCGTTCAGTTCTCCCCTTGTTTTTTGATCGTGATTGTAAAAGGGTTGGTTGTCTGGTAACGAAAGTGTAAGGTTTGTCCATAATTGTTGTTGTCTACCATTGAGAAGTCAGATTTTGAGTTCTGTAATGTAATTTGTACACCATTTTGGGAATTAGAGCTCTATGACATGGGTCCATAGCCAGGATTCTATAACAGAGAACTAATTTGTATCTCTGAGATTGTAATTGAGAAATATTTGAAGATAATATATGAAGAAGGATCCAAAATTTAAAAATATATTTTGTCATTCTGTGTTTATACTTCTGCATTATATCTTTCCAGTACTTCTTTAGTTTTCATAAGCTCGACATGATGTTTTTGTACATGAATTCTTTCTGAAACCTAAGTAGCTTCATTTCTTGTGTATGTGAGTTCATATATGTTTTGTAGTTAGATGTCTTGCACACGATCAGGGTGAATCTTGAAGGTTATGTGAACCCACCTAAGTATTCTCCTTTCCCTTCCCTATCCTTTTGTATCAGCAACATTTCGGGTGAGACTTCTTCTCTTCGGAGGAGATGAAAATGCCAATGCTCTAGACTACATGGCACCTTTTGTTGTTAACCTGAGAAGGACCCTGGTCTGATCAATCTTGCACCAACAAAATGGTTTTGTTGTTGGGACCTGCATTAAAAGGGAACCTGTAGGGAGGATGCTTCTGCAGATTCACAGATCTAATATTTACAAATGGTGGGAGAGAAAATGTGACACCTTCATATGGAAACAAGCGGAGCTAAGGGGAAAATATGTGAAAGATACATGAGAGGTATTCTTTTACTCAGAAAGATCGAGCGACTAGTAAAAGTTATTTTGGTTTAATTTCCCAGAAGAATTTTTCCACTGGATAGATAGGCTCCAAGAATCTCTAAAGTTCCAAGGACGAGTCAAGAGGACCTGTACTTGGGATACATAAACAATTGTAACACTTCATCGGCTAGATTGTCCGATCACACAAGTGATTGATTTTTGGGTCAATACCACATTAGAAGGATACATTATTGAGTTTGTAGTTGAGAATCACCAATATTTTTCATGAGCAGAGGCATATTTCAAGAATGGCGCAAGGGAAATACTATTGAGAGAAATCCCCCTATGGATTAAAGTTTTCTTGATGGAAGAGGGGATGCTAATTGTGTTCCCGACTGATATGGTAGTGTAAACACCCTCGCTTAGGGTAAGGCAAGGTTGGGGTGGAGTCATGGCCCGAGAGAGGGGAAGGGTTCTTTGAAAAATGGGGGAAATAGAAAGAAATGGAATCAAGAGATGAGTGAGCCTTGAAAAGAGCTACCATAGTTGATAAGTGGTGGTGCATTAAGATAAAGAAAGAAAGAAGATAGTCTGAGAAGTTTTAGAAATAATTCAGACCAGAATAAGTAGAGGAGAGACAAATGGAAGAGTTACGGAAGATGAGAAGACAAGAAATACTGGCTAGTCAAAGATCAAGTGAGAGAGAAGCACAGAGAGAAAGGAGTCCCCAAGAGGGTGGACAAGAAGGAGAAGGTGTATAAGAAAGAGAGAAGGAATATGACATGGATATTGAAGAGGAAAGAAAAGGTTCAACCCCGATGATAGGAAATATTGAGAATTTGGCTAAAGAGACCGCTCCAGTGGAAGAAACCGAGACCCCCCAGATCAAAGAAAACCGCCCCAAAGCCAGTGGCCCCAGCCCCGAATCGCCCATACCCAAAGTGTCTTTTATACAATTGGTAAGTTTTATACTACCCTCTTATGTTAGTTATGTTCCAATACAACTAGTTAGTTAGTCACAGCCAGGAAGTGTGAGTACATGGAGGATATTGGGATCCCCTGATAGGTCGCAATAATGACTGTTAGGTTTCATTTTTATATGAGCAATAAGATAAAAAATGGTTGGTCACAAAGGAGGTTTGATTTCCAGATACCCATAATTATGGGGTAAGGGAGATGAAGATGTGGAGCAGCACTAGTTCTTGTGCGAAGAAATATGGAGACCTAGAGGGACTCCAAATGTGAATAAGTTGGTTGAGTTCTAGACTACCTTGAGAGGTAGCACTCTCAAATGGCACATGAAGATTGTTGAACTAGGAGTTACAGAAATGCAAGGTCAAGAATTCACACTTGGATAGGTATGGACAAGGTTCATAATGGAGTTTAAGATACCTCATTTAGAACAACAGGCTCTGTCCGAGTTGTGTGAGATTTACCAAAGGGAAGGTGAATCGTCCTAGGAATACAACCAGAAGTTTAAAGATGATACAGGGAGGTTAAGACTTCCAATCCATGAGGAACATCAAATAGAATGGTATATTTATGTATTGCTACCTCTGACATGGATTCCGCTAACGCAACAACATATAGCCACTTTGACAGATGCCTTGAAACAATAAATTAAAATTGAAGCCATGGCAGGATATCCTAGGAGTTTGTGAGTGAATGGACCCCTAACAGATCCAAATTTGGCGCAACTACAAGGGAAAATATCAATGCTTACATAAAATATTCAAGAACTGACGATAGCTATACTAAGACAACTACAAGTCTGGTGTACTAAATGTTACATAGAAGGAAATCTAGTAAACAAATGTCCATGAATAAGGGAAATGGGACCTCATCAAAATCTGATGGGAGCCCCATTAGGACCCATGGGAGGAGTTGCAAAAGTATCTGTGAATTTACCATTGCATAACCCTAATCCATATCATGCTTTTCTAGGGATCCAAGAAGCACCAACAATTGAGTATTGTGATATTTTCCAAATTCATGGGCATGGGCCGAGACAGTGCCCCATCATGAAAAAATATTCGATGGTACCAAATATTGTACACAGTGAATTCGGTGCGTCTACCACACACATAACCAATCAATGTAAATCGTTGGATGCTCTTGTAGACAGGTTGGACCAAACAACATTCAGGGTGAATGAAAACCCTCAGTGACCCAGAAGAGGTCGAGGAGGTGGAGTCATAGGAGACTTTAGAGGAGGAAGAACCAGGGGAAGAGGGCCAAGAAAATGTTACAAATGTGATGAGCAAGGCCATATGGTGAGAGATTGTCCTCATACGAGGTGACCATGGTTCTCTCACTGCAGAACCAATGGGCATGCAACTGAAGACTGCCCAGAACTAATTGTAAAATGGGAAGATCGGGTATGCCAATGAGGAACTAACCTCATCAGTTCATAAATAAAGAGAGTTGCTAAAGGACAATTTCCCAACCTCAATATCGTCACTCGAGGAGGATTAAAGACAATATCTTATGCAAATAATCTACCTCAGATCCAGAAAGAAACACCTAAAGAAGACATGTATGATCCTCTAAAAAAAACATTGTTCTTTAAAAATGCAATAGAAGTATTTCAGAATATCCCTATCCCTAAGATGCAAGAGAAAACCCCACAGCCTATTGTTTATCCTAATATTGCACAAGTCCCTCCTTCACCCCCTTCACCTAGAAACCTTGTAGCCTCGATGAGACAACCTAAGCAACCACAAAACATAGTCAAACTTTGGTTTCAGTTGTTTTTTTATACCCTTGGGAATGACTAGTTAACAGAAAAGTTATGCAATATGCTATACCTAGTGTTAGGAAATGAGGAACCCACGGAAGCAATAATAAGAACTAATATTCCTGAAAAGAATGATGAATGAGTGTAGAGAAAGAAAGTATGATCTGGAAAATAACTCAAACTAGTAGCTCAGCTAAACGAGTTTGAGATTAATGATGTCATGTTGGATCTAGGATCCGATGTGAACATTCTGCCTAAATTTACTTGGGAATACCTAGGAAAAACCCAATTGACATATTCCCCAATCCAACTAAGGATGGAAAACCAATATTGTATTTTCCCAATAGGAAGACTGGAGAATGTGGAAATAGATGTTGCGGGAGTGAATACTATAGTTGACTTTGAGGTAATTGAAATCTTGGGGGATAAGGACGCTTACCCTGCACTACTTAGGATTGACTAGGCCTATGAAAACTATGCAGTGATTGACCTAAATAAAGACACCATGAAATTTGAGGTAGATGGAATCAAGGTAGTTCAAACCTTGGATCTATATGTAGGCCCTAGATATACAGATCCAATGGATGACAATATGGAGGGAGAAGACATAGACCGGTTGTACACTGTAACAATAGGAACAAGAGAAGACTACATAAATCCTACTGTTAATGGATCAGTAAGTTGGAGGAGTATACAGTCAGTAGATGAAGATTCAAAACTGGCATTTGATAGCTAGAAACAAGGCTCATATGAAATATTCTCAAGGATGTGCACAACTGTCAAGGAAACTATATGGGTCGTAATCAAGGTCAGAGAACACCTAGTATATGATGGTACCTCAGGACTTGATATTTTTCTGCTCCCAATGGAAGAAAAGGTAGTAGATGATCAAAGGATATAAATAATGGATTTAGCCCTCCAGGACACCCCTGCTAGATGGTGGTCTAATAAAAAAGACTTACACAAGAATTGGTACGATGTGAAGCAATCTATCAAGTATAGGTTTCAGGATAAGGAGCAGCTAGAATCATATATGCAGATGGATTTCCAAGTTGCACAACTGTTCAACAGATAATCTGACCCTAGAGAACATATTGAATAGTGCAGGACACAGTGGCATGTTGCAAAAATACCACCTTGCTTATGGGTTCAGGTATTTCCCCACTCACTAGGTCCAATCCTGAAAGCTTGGTTCATGCATGAAGAAACCAAAAGATAGACTAGCGACTGAAAAGCATTGGCAGATCACTCTTGCAAGAACTTCTTGTTTACAAGTAAGTACCCCGATCTTGAAGTAGTACTGCAGAAAATTAAAGAATTTCTTTTTGCAGACAACAATAATCAGAATTCAAACCTAGTGGTATGTGCAAAACATAGTCGAGAACTTCAGACTAATATTCACTTAACTTTATAAAAGAAATCTATATAATTCTATAATATTGGTGATTCAGAAAAATCGGATGATTTAGAGGAATTGAGAAACGTAGCCATTAAAGAAACAGAAGGGAACAAAAAAATTGAGAACATCATACCGAGTTAGAATGATGGTTCTTATAATCACCCATTGAAGTTGCGCAAAGTCAATATAGGGGCCACAAAGTAACCTAATATAGCTATGGTGGGAGATTACTCGGATGAGAAAACTAGTCAAGAAATACAAAGTTTGTTGCAAGAATATGAGGATTTGCTCCCAAAGACATTTTCATAATTAAAAGGGATCAAAGGAGTTATGGGAGAAATGAAAATTGAATTAAAACTGAGATGAAAGCCTGTGAGGCATATACCATACCGCCTCAACCCCAAAGTAAACGATAAGGTTAAGAAGGATATAGACAAGATGTTGGAAGCTGGACTTATTTTTGCAATGGAAGAAGCAGAATGGCTCAATCCAATAGTCATACAGGGAAAGAAAGGAATAGAGGATATTAGGGTCTATGTAGACTATAGAAGCCTTAACTCTACTTGTGTGCATGACCCTTTTCCAGCACCTTTTACTGATGAGGTTCTAGAACAAGTTGTGGGGAAAGAATCATACTCATTCACAGATGGATTTTCAGGGTACCACCAAGTAAGGATTGCTTAAGAGGACAAAAAGAAGACCACATTCATAACAGAATGGGGGTCATTTGAATATAATTTCATGCCATTTGGCTTAAAGAACGCCCCTACAGTTTTATCCAAGATTGTAATATCAACTTTTAGATAATTTATTCACATGTTTATAGAAGTTTATATGGATGATTGGATGGTATATAGTCTGCTCAAAGAACATGTAGTGCAACTACATCTGATGTTTGAAATATGTAGAGAACTGCAGATATTGTTGAACCTCAGAAAGTGTATCTTTTGTGTGCCACATGGAAATTTGTTAGGCCAAATAGTATTCCAAGAGGGAGTAGTGGTAGACCCAGCCAAAGTTGTAGTTATTGTGAACATGTCACCACCTACGAGTGCTAAGCAGTTGTGCTCCATGCTGGGACACACAAGGTACTATCGAAGATTCATCACAAGATATGAAAACATCACTGCACCACTAGAAAATCTATTAAAGAAGGCTAAAATGTTCTAATGGATCCTAGAATATGATAAAGCATTCGAGACCCTAAAGGAGAAGCTCAGCACAACACCTATTCTAATATTCCCAAATTGGGAAAATGAATTTCACATCCACGTAGATGCTTTAGGCATTGCCTTAAGAGTTGTCTTAGTGCAACCAAGATATGGAGCCATGGATCATCCTATCTATTTTGTGAGAAGGAAGTTATCGCAAGCCAAGCGTAACTACACAACCATAGAAAGGGAGAGGTTAGCTATGATTTATGCTTTGTAGAAATTTAGACATTATTTCTTAGGCTCTCATTTTAAGTTCTTTACTGATCATTCTGCATTGAAATATCTAGATAATAAAAAAGTGTTGGAAGGGATAATTTGTAGATGGTTGCTACTATTCCAAGAATTCTCTTTTGAAGTGATTATTAATCATGGAAGATTCAACGTAGGACCTAATCACCTGTCTAGATTAGAGTAATGGGAAAGTGGCATAGTAGTTAATGATCATCTCCTAGATGAATATATTTTCTAGGTTGAGGCCATACCAGACTACTTGGAAGACATAACGGTCTTCTTAAGTACATAAGCCTACCCAGAAATGTATTTCGCAACCCAGAAATGCCATATGGTTGTTAGCGCAATGGACTATCATTTAATTGCAGGACAATTGTATAAATTGGGACTAGATACTATCCTCAGGAGATGTGCCTTGGATCATGAAAGGAAAGATATATTGTGGGAGTGCCATAGTGGAGTTGCGGGAGGTCATGTAGGAGGAAAGAACACTACGCAGAAAGTCCTCCAAGATGGACTTTGGTGGGAAACTCTCTTGAGGGATCGAAAGGTATATTCTATATCATGCGATGTGTTTCAAAGAGTGGGAAAGCCATCATGACAAGATGAATTACCACTTCAACTAGTTCGAGCTCTACATGCATTTGAGAAGTGGGTGATTGACTTCATTGGGTCGATCAACCCCACAACTAAGAATTCAAAGGCCAGGTATATTATTAACACAAATGAGTACCTTACACATTGGGTTGAGGCAACAACTGTTCAGAATTGTTTGACCGATACTTCTACTAGGTTCATTTTTGAAAATATTATCACTCGATTTGGATGTCCTAGGAGTCCGATTAGTGATCAGGGAGCTTATTTTATCAGTAGTACCATATAAACACTTACAATAGAGTTTTTGATACAAAACCATAAAAGTAGTCCCTATCACCCACAATCCAATGGAACAATAGAAGTGTTCAACAAGATTCTAGAGAGAGGGATAATGAAGATCTATTGCAAAAAAAAGGAATATTGGGATGACAAAGTTCCAACATTACTATGGGCTTACAAGAGAACCACAAAGAAACTCCACAGGTACACACCATTTCATCTAGTTTATGGGAAACAAGTTATGGTGCCTACATAATTCATTACTCCAATTTTGTACATTGCACAGATCACATACATGTGAGAGGAAGAATCAGTTGCGTAGAGACATATAGAGTTACAAGAACTTGAAGAAAACATATTTTAACAGACTTACATCAGTCAGTTGAGAAAGAAAGGCATAAATCTTGGCATGGCAGAAACATTAAGACTAAAGTATTTGTGCAAGGATATAAGGTCCTACTCTATGATAGTCGGTATCAGAAGCATCCTGTTAAGTTGTGCATGCATTGGTTGGGACCATTTATAGTTGCAGAGATCTGACTTTCCAAAGCAGTTAGACTTGTGCAACTGGATAGTATGTTGCAGCTAGGATGGGTGAATGG
This sequence comes from Picea mariana, assembly GCA_032191745.1. Taxonomy (NCBI): domain Eukaryota; kingdom Viridiplantae; phylum Streptophyta; class Pinopsida; order Pinales; family Pinaceae; genus Picea; species Picea mariana. The sequence continues at coordinate 55,888 of JASDQU010101971.1, forward strand.
CACTTGCTTGAAACCCTATATCTATTAGATATGAGATAAAGGACTATTTCTCTAGTTCGAAAGAGCATGTATAGTAGTTATATTTGAGTTTTATGCAATTTCTGTAAATTCAGTTAATAAAGTCGACGTGTGCAGTGTTGCGTCGCAACACGTAGTCCATTTCTTTTTCTGTCTACGTTTTTTTTTCTATGTAGAAATGCATACTTAGCTGAGTAGGATCAGAAGTATAAAGAACCCATTAATGAAAATCATTAATATGACAAGGACCCCTTTTTGGTCAGAGGGAGAATGATTCTGAACACAATCTGAGTCACTGTGCCACACAAACCCAGTCTAGTCACAACCTTTATTGATATTACGGTACCCATTCGGAATTCTCTAAGCCATAAAGTCGGATTACATGAAGAAGTCATCGGTATTCATGCCAAGATTCCCATACGTCAAACATAAAGGTCCGAAATCAGCCACGTCCCTATCAAAATTTCATAGTAAATGCCAAAATTGCCCAATAGGATTTACTTTGTTAACCCATCCTGTCGAACAACTCATATCCAAGTTGCATCCATAGGATCATGATGAAAAAAAATTATTAATGAGATTTCTATCTAAGCCTAACTATAAGGCTCTGAGAAATCGCTATAGAGCGCATTGTTTTCACAAAGCCCTTAGTGATATTCTAATTTTGTAGAGAGAGCAAGCCTTTGTAATCCCAAGACCCATAGTTGTGATCCCCAAATCCTTAGTTTGCCTCATAATTTGTTGATAACTCAGAGCCCACAATGTCAAGAGATACAGGAAGTCAAAGTGTCGTGTCCAAAGAGGCAGTACTAGATGAGCCCTACGACCCCTGAGTCGAGGTCGTGCGTGATGTCAAGGGGAAGGTAGAGTTGGTCAAGCTCCTTGATCTCAACTTAAACGATCAAGTCTTGTTCCCCCAAATGAACATATCTGTTTTCGAGAAAAATATATGCTATCTATTTTGACATTAAATTGTCGACCTGGGGCTCATAAGCTTCGAGGTGCTAGCAGTGTATGTGCATGTCTAGAGCTCTAATCTAGACTATCCTAGCCTAATATAATCTAATGCCAATAAACTCAAATAAGGAAGAGATTTAATTTAAATTCACATAGTAATATACAACTATGAATGTTGAGCTCATTATTCTAAGTAATCAAATCTTTAAGATAAATATATCACTATGAACAATTAGTCTAATAAATAAACTCTTTGAATAAGCAAGAAGGAACAATTAGTCTAAGAAAGAAACTCTTTGAATAAGAAAGAAAGAACAATTAGTCTAAGCAAGAAACTCTTATTTTACACTGCTTCAACATCAATTACTCTTATTTTACACTAATCTGCTACATTCTATAAACCTTATGAAAAGAGATTTGAAATCAGCTCCAATACTATCACTCTGGTGTTGGAAATAAAATTAACAATTTATGCAAATCTATAAACTCATAACTAGTACTAATTAAAAATGATAACTCAAAATTGTAACTAGGACATAATAAAAATTCATAATTCAAATTGTACTATGATCCTAGCATTCTAATGCTGAAAAATAAAGTGAATAGTTCATTTAAATATACAAGAATTAGTTGGCCTAGTTTAATAAAGTAGATGTAGCTAAAAGAAACACTGCATAAGTAACTAAACTGCAAAATGATTTACACTTGTATAAATAGAAACAAAGAGATAGGAGTAAACAACTTATAAGAAAATTAATTACAACCTACAAGAAAGGTATTACGAATCTAAATAAAAACAAGTAAACATGGACTCTGTTTAAATTCCTATTCTACAAGTGATTTACAATTTATGAAAAAGAGACGTGATGGCATAATTAAACAGTTTTTACACAAGTGAACTAAAACCTGCAAGAAAAATGTTAGAAATCAAAATATAAATAGTAGAAATGGATGTCCACACATGTTTTGTAACATACACAATTCAGGAAATGACTTGCAAGTTAGAGAAGATACATGAGAGAAATCTAAAATTAAAAAGATGTATAGAGTGAATGGAATTTAAACAAGCAATTTTGAAATTGAAGAGATATGAAAGGAAATTATACATATGAAAATATATTTACTGATATAAACAACTACCCAGACCACTTTTGGCCCCCCCAAAAGTTCTTGGCACTGCGTCAAGGTAAAAACACAGTCACAACATTGATATTGATCACCAAAACAAAGTTTTACAGCCAAATCGAACTAATGTTTGTGTGTATGCATACAAATTCCTTTTTCTTCCTAGCATGAACAATAGGTATTTATAGAGTGTTTACAAAGCTGAGAGGTTGACCTCTGATCCTCTCATAATAGTATGTGCATAAAAAAATCAGTTACATCATTAAAAATCAAATTTTGTTGAGGAATATTCATTAAATGCTTGAAACAGAGTAAGTAAATAGGCCATGGATCTCAGGAATCTTCAATGGTTGGAAGAAAATTCTGGTAGGACACTGAGCAAGAGGGATCCCAAGGGATAAAAACCCATGTGCTCGAATTTCATAATGGTGCCCTGAGATATGTGGATCGCCAACTTCTCTACGCTTTGAGTGCTGAATGGAGTGTCAGAGGGAGTGTCAGATGGGGTCTCGGATGGACTGTCAGATGGATTATTGGAGTATTGTAGGGATGGATCGAGGACCATGAACTACTCTTAGTCTGTTTACAATTTTAGGAAACTTCTCTTGTGGGACCTAACTAGGCATATTGGGCACAAAACCCATGTGTCGTATTTTTTTGATTCAACTTACTCTTCCCATAAATTAATATCTACATTATCTTCCTGAAACAGTGCCAGATGAAGGTCCAAATGAAGGTCTATATGGAAGGCCGAATTTCATTTTTGACCTATTGCAATAAAACAAGAAACTTTAGATCAGTGTAACCATTCAACTAAAGATGAATTAATCATAAAACCATTGCAAAACGATGATTACACATACCATGTGAGATTCCATGGAAAATTGATGTATAAATCTTGATAATACCTTTAAAATGGCTAAATGAGATCATAGCATATGTAATATTGCATGCAGAAAGGATTTGATCATCGCAATAAAACAGTCAAAACACAAACCCAACATTATCCCCACGCCTAAGGATTTGCATGTCCCACTGCAAACAAAAATTAATCACCTGACATAACTAGAGTCTTGAAGGAGGGGGTGGATTGGCTTTAGAATCTTCTCCCTCTTGTCCTAGGGATTTTTCCTTGGGCCTTTTATGATGTTTTGTATATTCCTATCCATATTTTTTCTCTCTTCCAGTTGTTGAAGAAACTGAGCATTTTCTTGTTTCAATTTATCTATAGCTAGAGTTTGATCAGATGGCTCAAGAGAGGAAGGCTTAGGCTCTTTGATAGATGAATAAGCTATATCAATTTTAGAATATGGTGTAGGCATCTAGGAGAAAGGAGTAACATTTTTTTTGTGAGGAAGGATTGGTGTGATAAGTTTAGTTTTGATCAAGTTTCCTTTGTTATCGACCTACAATTGTTACATGGATCATTTGAGTGTAAGAAGTCTTCCTTTGCAAACCATAGATTTAGAAAAACTGTAAATTATAATGCATAGAAGGCTTATTAACTATACACATAAATTATATCAGCAGTATAAAGTTTAGCATTTTAATAAAAACAACTGCTGATATAATAGCCCAGAATATCATAAAAACAATATAACATAATTTTTACAGAGATACTTCCTCTTCTCATGGATTATAATATAGATGGGTAGTCTTTATCATTTGTCAGCTCAGGAAACCCGTCCCCAACTCCTAAGTATTGTGACACCTCATAATAAAAATTATAGGAAACCAGTCAATTCTCCCAATAGTCTAAGATTTACAGATTTCCAAGTGTAGAGATAATTTTCACACATTGGTCTGACAAGACGGTTAAAATATGGCCCCACCTGTAGGATAGAACATCCTACATATAGTTAAGAAGAGGTAGGTGAGAGAGTCTGAGGATATTATTAAATTTGGTTCCCAATGAGAGATTTATGGAGTTCATTTACCTTTGCTTAACCATGCATACTTCTTTTCCACTTTGTCTACAAGTAATGTCGTACATCAGGACAAGTTTTAAGATTTAGGAATTTTGTTTATTTTTTGTCAGATTATCACCCTCTCTAGGTAGAATGCCCCACCGCCAACAATCATGTTCAGTACTCCGACATGTTTACCTAGTCATACCACAGGCCGATACCCGCTTCTAGCAGACATGTTCAGTATCTTGATGGGTTATCCTCTTACACCCTTTTACAACAAAGACTGGTCCACCATCTTTTAAGATTTTTATATAAAGATTTCTTTTTTGCAAGAAGATGGGGAGACATCTCTGAAAATTTTATTTAAGACTGGGATGGTATTTATGTTAGAGGATGACTCTTTTTTATGTATTCTTGATAGATTGTCCTGATGTAAGGTATACTTAAGCGGACATAGCCTATCTAAAGATATGGTATAGTCAATCAATTTCAATGTGTAGTGGATGGTACCATTGGAATAGAACAAAAAGGTATCTTCAGGCTTGACTCACTTTTTTTTTTTAATTTATAGTGATGTTTCCATGGCTAACCACTAATCAAACCTTCTTGCTACCCTTTCATAAAGATACTTACTCACCTACTCAGGGTTCTTGGGGAAATTGTACAAGTAACCTCTAGGTTTAATAGATAATGTGTCACTTCCTTTTATCCTCTAGTGGTGGAGGCTAAGAGAAACTACCATTAAATATGCCTTGAGAAAAAGGAAGATAGAAATCTTGCAAAAATATGGCTAATTCACAACAAGAAATAAAAAGTCATTATTCAATTAATGCTTAAGCAGACAACAAGGTTCAAATATAGCAATATATTTTTTGAAGGAAAATACTTCCCTTTTTGTCTCCTTGGAGTTTTCCACTTGTTGTTAGATGAATATCTGCAAAAAGTTTCTAAAGCTGTTTGTCAAAAACCACACTCTAAATATCAAAAACTAATGAGATCAATGAGATCAAGTCACATGCACATGTATCTCATAGTTATTTTATTAAAAATAAAATGTAAAATGAGGCTGCATTAGACTTTAAGCTAAACTAACAACATGCAACTTCTATTTATTGTCCTACCCTACCTGAAAAGAAAGGAAAATATTTATTCAAGTGTAAGAACTTTTCCAATGTAACCATGTGCGAAGCAAGATAAGATACATACCCATATCCACATATGAAAAATTTACTGCAATGATTACTTGGATATGAATAACCAACCAACCTACTTGTTTTGGCATCAGAAGGTGTTTAAGAAGAGAATAGTATTGTGGCATGATGATCTCTTGAAACCAAATTTCAACGTAATCTTGATGTTCATCAACAATAATTTATATGCTCTCCTTCATCATGCTATGTAGATCCTCTTCTTATGGATGATTGGTTTCTGAAGTACATGAAGGAACTGTGGTGATGGATGTTGAGAACTCCTCAATCTCAGATCTTAGTGATTGCTCTACATTGGATGTAGTCCAAAAATTTTCATCTTCCTTCATAGTTTGGCAAGGAAAATCATTTTGTAGCTCATATGACCTTGATTCATCTAATATTTCCGAATAGGTAGATACACTTTTGGCAAGTGCCAAAATGTGTTCTTCTTGAAAAGAGGAAATCTCGGTTGTTTCTAGGATTTGACAAAGTTCCCTCAAGCTAATGGTTTCTTTTGAGTTCATCTTGTTGTTTGATAAAACTTGGTTCACACAAAGATCAATGTCTGGGGCTCTTACAACACCCAAAATTTTATGTGTTTTTGATGATTCTAATCAAGACTACCTACCACAAAAACATATTTGCATAAATAAAACACACATTTTTATTAAATAAAACACGCTTGCAATAAATAAATCAAACTCACATTCACTCCTACATTAAATTGCAGAAAGTAAACACACCCAAACTTACAAAAAGAAAGAAAAACACACTTGCATAAAATTAAATTGAAGGAAATGAAAGTAAATTGTGAAAAAAAATCAAACACACTAAGAAAAATAAACAAACTGAATAACAAGCAACACCCAATGAAATAATATTGAAATTCGACGCTATTGAAAAAAATGAAATGAAATGAATTGCAAAACTTAAAGAATACTACTTAAAGAAAACTTGAACTCTTCATGCTACTTTAGACCTTGTTGTCACCAAGTTATCTTTTCACAAGAGTTATCTCTTTAAAAACAAAACACAATTGCAGGAAACAAAGCACGCTTGCAGAAAAGTAAATTGCAGGAAAATAAACAAGCTGAGAAAAGTAAAAAAACTAAGAAAAGTAAGAAAACTTGCAGAAAAAGTAAACACTCTTGCGGAAAGGGAACAACAAGGCTTTGGAGAGACCCATTAAAATGGATGCGTAGTTTCTTACATCTCATATTAAAGTTTCTCCACCCCCTTTTTGTTTAATTAAAAGAAACCTACCTACCTAAGCTCTAATCCCTTTTATCACCTCCCCACCAATGATGCCAAAAATGTCGAGTAAAATATATGCTATATATTTCGACATTAAATTGTCAACCTGAGGCTCGTAAGCTTCAAGGTGCCAGCACTATATGTACAGGTATAGAGCTCTAATCTATCCTAGCCTAGACTAATGATGAAGAGATTTAATTTAAATTCACAAAGTAATATACAACTATGAATGGTGAGCTCATTATTCCAATTAATCAAATCTTGAAGAGAAATCTATCACTATGAATAATTAGTATATGAAATAAACTCTTTCAATAAGCAAGAAAGAACAATTAGTCTAAGTAAGAAACTCTTTGAATAAGAAAGAAAGAACAATTAGTCTAAGCAAAAATCTCTTTGAATAAGCAAGCAATCTTTGAATAAGTAAACAATCCTTCAACATCAATTACACTTATCTCTCACTAATCTGCTATAGTCTATAAACCTTATGCAAAGAGATTTGAAATCAGCTCCAATACTATCACTCTGGTGTTGGAAATAAAATTAACAATTTATGCAAATCTATAAACTCATAACTAGTACTAATTAAAAATGATAACTCAAAATCGTAACTAGGACATAATTAAAAATCATAATTCAAATTATACTATGAAACTAGCATTCTAATGCTGAAAAATAAAGTGAACAGTTCATGTAAATCTACAAGAAGTAATTGGCCTAATTTAATAAAGCAGATGTGGCTAAAAGAAACACTACATAAGTAACCAAACTATAGAATGATATACAATTTATAAACAGAAATAGAGAGCTAGGAGTAAACAAATTATAAGCAAATGAATTACAACCTCCAAACAAGGTATTAGGAATCCAAATAAAAACAAGTAAACATGGACTCTATCTAAATTTCTATTCTGCAAGTGATTTACAATTTATGAAAAAGAGACATGATGGCATAATTAAACAGATTTTACACAAGTGAACTACAACCTACAAACAAAATGTTAGAAATAAAAATATAAACAATAGAAATGGACGTCCACACATGTTTTGTAACATACATAATTCAAGAAATGAGCTGCAAGTTAGAGAAGATACACGAGAGAAATATGAAATTAAAAATATATACACAGTGAATGGAATTTAAACAAGCAATTTTGAAATTGAAGAGATATGAAAGGAAATTATATAGATGAAAATATATTTACTGATATAAACAACTACCCAGACCACTGGTGGGACCCCCAAAAGGTCTTGGCACTGCTTCAAGGTAAAAACACAGTCACAACATTGATATTAATCACAAAAACAGATTTTTATAGCCAAATCGAAATAATGTCTATGTGTATGCATACAAATTCGTTTTTCTTCTTGACGTGGTAAATAAGTTTTTATAGAGTGTTTACAAAGCTGAGAGGTTGACCTCTAATCCTCTCAGAATAGTATGTGCATAAAAAAATTAGTTACATCATTAAAAATCAAATTTTGTTGAGGAATATTCTTTAAATGCTTGAAATAGAGTGAGTAAATAGGCCATGGATCTCAGGCATCTTCAATGGCTGGAAGCAAATTTTTGTAGGACATCAAGCAAGAGGATCCCGAGGGAGAAAAACCCATGTGTTCGAATTTCATAACGGTGCCCTAAGATATGCAGAATTCCAACTTCTCTGCACTCTGAGTGTCGAATGGAGTGTTGGATGGGGTGCCAGATGGAGTGTCAGATGGAGTATTGGAGTATTGGAGGACTGGATCCAGGACCAAAAACTTATCTCAATATGTTTACAATTTTAGGAAATGGCCCATTGGGGACCTAATTGGGCATATTGGGCACAAAACCCATGTGCCAGATTTGTATGATTCATCTTCCTCTTCCCATAAATTAAGATATAAGTTCATTGCCTGGAACAGTGCAAGATGAAGGTCCGGATGAAGGTATGGATGGAAGGCTAGATAGCATTTTTGAACTGTTGCAAGAAAAAAAGAAACATTAGATGAGTGTAACCATTCAACTAAAGATTAATTAATCATAAAACTATTACAAAATGATGATTACACATACCTTGTGTGATTCCATGGAAAATTGATGTATAAAGCTTGATAATACCTTTAAAATGGCTAAATGAGATCATAGCATATGTAATATCACATGCAAAAATGATATGATCATCGTAGTAAAACAATCAAAACACAAACCCAATAGACGTCTTCTGAAGTAATGCTCCAGACAAGTTGGGAGGCATGTAGTTTGTGCCAAAGCCTTAATTGATCAACCTCTTCAACTCAACTATCACTAACCTCATAGACTTAATAGTGTTCTATACCACTGGTGACGTTGCATGTTGCACCAAGTTCATGATCATTAGGGTGCACCACATAAGTCTCTGGTTGGATAGGCAGTATCCAATCCACGCTGAAGACATCCATCAACTTACTAGATTGCCCCTCGAAAGCGAGGATGTGTATAAAGGATTCTAGGGTCCTAGTAAGAATGAAAAAAATAAAGGGGAGCCCAGTCTCTATAAAAGTTTCCAGACATAGAGGGGGGGGAGCACAACCAAAATTGACCTGATACTACCAGAGATAGTCAAGACTGGTTGTTACATCATAGCCAGTAAATTCATGAGTTTGTATTACAAAGGAGAATGCACGCTGGATGCATTATCAGTGGGGGATTTTTGTGCCAATGGCACTGTATTCAATTGGTGCAGCTACCTGTTGGAGGAACTACTCGTAGCTTGCGAGGAAGCCTAGGAGAAGGGAGGCACCTTCACATATGGATACCTATTGCTGGAATTCATAATGCTTAAGTGGAAGCTAGTCGTTGGAATACCATTGGCACTAGCAGATAAGGGGCGCCTTGCAAAGATGTTTGAACCCTAGAATTCTAGGGTGAACTCAGAGAACACATCCTTTAACAACATGACGTTCTCCAAGTGGTATAACGAGCTCATCGACACAACACAAAGGTTGCACATTCCACAAGAGCTCCCGAACTGCAACACAAGGAACGTCACCTTCAGCATGAACCAACACCATAAGTTTGTATGGACAAGGTATGCCAATAGGGAGGAATTCCACTCAAGGATGATGTCGTTCTATTTAGATGAGGAGGCCTTCGATAAAGAGGTAATGTCATGGTCATCAGTTAAATGCAACCCGCACAAGTCAGGGATGCACTACATTTTGTTTGTCGAGCTGCTAAAGAAGAAAGGCAAAGAAGAAGGGGTAGGATCAATCTCAAGATTAGAGGCGTAGAAGAAGGAAGCTCTGACACAGAAAGACTCTTAAGAGTAGGAAGAGATGCGGCCATTGAAGTGCAAGAAAAGAACATTGCCAATGTTCCCACAATTTACAGAGCAAGATATGTTGATAGGCAAGGATGTCAAAGAGATCCTAAGTGTTTTTTTCATCACATATCCAACAGCCAAGAAAACTAGGACGGGGGTTTCGTCGAGAAAATTTCTGAACCCCCAACCCCTTTCATCCAACATCCCCCACACTCACTCAGTCGTTCGCGCATCCCCCATCATCCATATTCAGGATGACCCTGAGCTTGGCACCCTTCCATCCACCATGATCACTAATCACCCTCTATCACCACCACAACCCCAGTCACCACCCCCAGAAACCACCAATCCACCCCAACCCACTGATCCAAAGCTGATGCAACTCACTCCCCTAGAACAACTAGAGAGAAAACTTACAGAAACAAGCCTAGAGTTACCTGAGAAGAAACTAGAACATTCTAGTCTAAATCCAGAAGTACCAGAGAAGAGACTGCAACTGACTAGTCTGAACCATGACGCCCATGACCATCATATTGTGCCTTTTGTGTAGTAGAAGGGCACTCAAATGGTAGAGGAGCCGCAAGCTCAAATCCCCCAGAACTTTTCCTCAACAACCAAAGTTGAGGGTTCCCTGGGAAGTGCAACTCTAGAAGGAGACACAAGTAAAGAGAAGGAGATATTAGAGACTCATAAGAAACCAAAGTCAACCTATGGGAAGAGTAAAACATTCACGTAGGAACAGATGGAGCTAGTTCTATAGAACCCTCAGCAGTGTGCATATTTGATGCAACTCTTCCTCTCTAGAATAGAGGTTCTGACACTTCTTCCATTAGCACTGAGGTTGAGTTTGGTGCTAGGACCATCCACAAGGAAGGACAAAGTGGAGACTCCTTCAGAACACTCAATGGCTAGTGGAATTCCATTGCATACCTAATCACCTAGGGATAAAACCCCTTCATCTGTTGACCTTGCACAATGGCCAACAACACACTTAGTTGGAATGATCAGAGAATCAACTGATCAAGTGGAGCAGAGGCTCTAGCAGGCGAAGAGGTCTGTAGAGTTTGCAAGAGAGGAAGCACTCCTTGCACAAGCATGAAAAAAATGAGAGGAACAAGAAAATATACAGGTTGATCACATAATGGAAAGAGTTCAAGAAAGTCTTGTTGAGGCTTGGTTGGAGATTGGGAAGGTCGCACCCCAACTGCCAGAATCCAATGATGAAGGAGAGTCAGAGCATCAGATTGAACTCCTTCAAGGAGCATGGTCACAATTAGCCATTCGAGCTGAGCATCTGGAAGTGAAGTTGTAGAATACTCAGTAGGAAGTAGAGAAATAGCCTCAGAAACTGCAGGAGCAGATGGAGAAGATAGTTCTAGAAGGAAACAATGCCCAAGAAACACTACACAAGTCCACAACTGAGTGAACAAATATTTTCAGAGAAGTTAGCGATTGGATGGGCATCATCATTAGGCACAACCAAACCTTGGATGACATACGCACCAGAATATAGGTGTTGAATGATGAAGTTGCATCTACGATGGATCCACTGGAGCAACAATAGAATTTTGATCAGATTCAACAAGAGAACAATGATTTGAACACTCTATTTGGGGCACAATCCGTAGCTAAGAAGGAGTTTCACAAATTCTGGCCTGTCATTCAGACATTTTATATGTAGATGCATCAAGTTGATGCAAAAATAGATTCTGAATGGAACTCTTTGGTATCATCCAAGACCAAGGAGTGTATCATAGATGCGACCCAACAAATCATCATTGAGGCCTCACCCCTTGCTAGGAAATGGCAGGATAAAAGCTTGGAGATTTTAAGAAGTGAAGAAGAAGGACTAGGAGTTGGTCCCAAAGTTGGGCCCTTCATTTGAAGAGGCAAAATAAGAGAAATCACAAGAAGAAGAGAAAAAGAAAGAGGAAAAGGACGACAAGGGGAAACAATAGTTGATCCTGGAAGCTGTGAAAGAGCTGAGTACTCGAATCGAGGGCGAGTCAAGGTTTGTGGTTGGAGCCTGTTGGGCCCTTTGTTTTTGTATTAGGAGTTGTGCAAGAAGGACTACAGTACCATTTTTGGCCTAGTACGAGTTGTGCAAGCTACAAAAGATGTTGGACAATAGAGAAAGGAGAAGTAACATAAATCAATTGCAAAAAGGATAGTGCAACACCAACAAAGAAATATCAGTTGCAACAGAACAAGAAAGCGTGCAAGCCAATAGCCAAAAGACACGAATCAACTTATATATAGGGATGAATATGATTGTAAAAGGGTTCATTCGGTTCTACCCTTATTGTCCGATCATGATTGTAAAATGGTTTGTTGGTTGGTTTTGAAAGTGTAAGGTTTGGCCATAATTGTTGTTGTCTACCGTTGAGAAGTCATATTTTGAGTTCTGTAATGTAATCTGTAAACCATTTTAGGAATTAGAGCTCTACGACATGGGTCTAGAGCGAGGAGTCTGTAATAGAGAACTACTTTGTATCTTTGATATTGTAACTAAGAAATATCTGAAGATAATATATGAAGAAGGATCCAAAATTTTAAAATATGTAGCACCATTTTGTGTTTATACTTCTGCATTATATATGTACAGTACTTATTTATGTTTCATAAGTTCCACATTATGATTTTGTACATGAATTCTTTTTGCAACCTAAGTAGCTTTAGTTCTTGTGTATTTGAGTTCATATATATTATTTAGTTAGATGTCTTGTGCAAGATTAGGGTGAATATTGAAGGTTTTGTGAACCCACCTAAGTATTCTCCTTGCCCTTACCTATCCTTTTGCCTCAACAATGCTTCGGGTCAGACTTCTTCTCTTTGGACGATATGAAAATTCCAGTGCTCTAGACTACATGGTAACTTGTGTTGCTAACCTAAGAAGGACCCTGGTCTGATCAATCTCATGCCAACATGGACGAAGGAGGTCCACATTGAAAACTCAGTGCAAGCCAATGAAGGGTAGAGTGTTGAGCTCAAAATTATTTCTACCCACAGCCTTTGTGATGGTGTAAGGCCCATAGAGAAGTGAGTGGAGCTTCCGATGGGGCCCTGTAAGATGATCCTTCTACAAATGTAACCAGACCTTGTCTCTAACCTAAAATTGGTCTAGTACCCTGTGTTAATCATGGAACTGCTTGTAATTAGCATTGGCTTTTCACAAAATATCATGGACATGTTGGTGGATGTGATGAATCCTCTTAATGCATCTGGTGGCCTTTCTGGTCTCAAACTAAACATGGGAAGATTATGTCTGTGTGGTTGCAAGAGGTATTGCAACATCAATGGGACCCAAGGGTTGGAATCCCAGACCCACCTAAAATGGGCTATGGTCAGTGGAGCTATGGAGAGCCCTATTGTAACTTTTTTGAACATAGGGGAGACTCTCATCACATGTATGTGGATGTTTAGATTTGTACATGTGCAAGATGTGCACAATCATCTGATTGATGACCTTTGTTTGGTCATCTGTTTGCGGGTGGAAAGAAGTGGATTTAGTGATCTTCGTGTTCAACAGTGACCAGAGACTCAACCAAAATGTGTTGAGGAACATGTTGCCCCAATAGGAAATGATGGTATGTGGTATCCCTAAATGGACCCACACTCATTCGAAGAATATTTTGGCAGTATCTTCCACTGTGATGTTCTTGTTGTAGGCTATGAGTGTGGCCATATTTGAAAACCAATCAATGACCACAAATACATAATCATTTTTTTCCTTGGTGGATGGAAGGCCAGACATGTAATCCATCGGGATGGATTCCCAAGGATTCTTAAGGGTAGGAAGAGGGGTGTATAAGCCTTTCTTCTTGACGGTTGGCTTGGAAATGGCACAGACAATGAAATATATGATATACTTGTTGATGTCTTGTTGATGTTTTGGCCAATAAAAATGTTTTTGGAGAATGACCACAGTTTTCTCCATGCCAAAATATCCTTCCATCTGATTGCAGTGGGATTCCCGTATCATCTTTGCACACTCACTTGCAGTAACATAGAAATGGCCTAGATGGCATAATAATTTGTCTTGAATGTGAAAATAGGTGACATTCGTGCCTATACCCAAGAGATGATAGGTGGTGGTGAAGTTTGGATCTTGCTGATAAAGTTGGGGCCACTCAGATGCCTCATGTCAATAGGAATGGAGCAGAGTGGTGAGTGCATCCTCGAGAGGTCGACTGAGGCAATCAGTGATATGATTTGTGCTCCATGTCTTATACTTGATGTTGAGATGGAATTGTTGTAGGTAGGTGGACCACTTCAAATGGTGGTTGTTCTACAACTTCCCTTGTGTCCATATGAACTGTAGAGGCTTGTGATCAGTATGGATGATCGTCTCTTTTCCAAGAATGTAATGTTTCCATTGAAGACACACTTTTACAATGGAAAACATTTCCTTCTCATAGGTGGGGTATTTTCATACATTATCTGAGAGTGTCTCACTATGGTATGCCATTGGATGACCATTTTGAGTGATAATTTCTCCTACAACATAGTCATATGCATCGGTCTCAATATCTAATGGTTGTTGGAGATCAGAAAAGGAGAGTACTAGAGTTGAGCACAAGCGATGCTTCAAATCATTAAATGCTCATTTTTGTTCCTTCCCCCACATGAAATTTTCCCTACCACCTCCCTTGGTCATGTGGTTGAGGGCCCATGCAATATGGGAGAATCCTAATATGAACCGTTGGTAGAAGTTGGCTAGTCCCAAGAAGCTCCGAAGCTCGGTTAGTGTGGTCAGGGCTTCCCAATCAGAGATGAGTTGTATCTTAGCAGGATCAACATGTACCCCATCCTCATCAACAATGTATCCCAAGTATTGGACCATTTTCATGCAAAAGGAACATTTTTCCAAGTTTTCATATAGCTTGTGATGTCGCAGAGTGCTCAAAACCTATTGAATATGACACATGTGCTCCTCTCAAGTTCTATTGAAGATGAGGATGTCATCCAAATATACCACTACAAAAGAGTTGGTGAAGGGTCTCAATACATCATCCATGAACCTCATGAAAGTGACTGGTGCATTTGTTAAGCCAAATGGCATGACCAACCATTCAAAGAGACCTTCTTTAGATTTGAAATTTTTCTTCCATACATTAGTTGGTTCGATGGGAACCCAGTGGTAGCCATACTTTAGGTCAATCTTGTTGAAGAAATTTTCTCCTTGAGTTGGTAAAGAAGGTCATCAATCCTAGGAATTGGGTATCGGTTCCTTACTGTGATTTTGTTTAATGCTTTGTAATCAATGCAGATTCGTCACGTCCCATCCTTCTTTTGCACCAGTACAATTGGGATTCCACAAGGGGAGGAGTTGGGTAAGATGTTCTCCTTTTGAAGAATCTCTTGGATCTGACTCTTGCTTTCATCAGTTTCCATCAGCGAGCAATGATAGACTAGTCCATTAGGAAGAGATGCACCTAGTGTTAGATCAATTGGATGCTTGACTTGGTAGTGTGTCGGTACCCTGGTGGGTGAGGAGAAGATGTCTATGTACTCTTTCATGATCCCATCCACTTGCTTCTACTACAAAGAGAGGATTTTTGTAGAGGCCAAGAATGTGGCAGCAACCTTTTATTTATTGTGAGCATGGATAAAAAAGAAGACGAACTTCCTGGTATGTGAAATGACCTTACTACATTGCTTAGTAGAGATTAAATAAATAAAGGTAGGTAGCACTAACTCCGATATCCTGTAGAATTGTATACCCAAAGTAATAATAACACTGCAAGGTATAAACTCATACATAACATGATGCTTCCACGAATATGGTTGTACTAAAGAACATCACAAACTTCAAGGGGATAAATATCACACAATACATCTTGTTTGAAAGGCTTGATGCCATAGGGCAAGCAATGCTATTGGCTGACACGAATATCTCTTCCTTGGTGAAGCTAGTCGATGGTCTAGGGATGCGGGTGCAGTGTCATCAATAGGTCCAACCTATTGATGAAATCTGCTGAGATCATGTCCTTCTTACTGCCACTATCAATAATGAAATGAAGTGGAGCCCCCTTTACCCACATCTATGATTGAAAGAGGTGTTCCCCTTCCTCTGGTTCTTCTTGTTTTCTTGGCTGGACTTTGGTGGTAGAAACATTGGCATTGGGTTCAACATCGATAACTTGCTTCCCTCCTTTTGGATTTGATTCAGAGTCAAAATCGACCTTTGACTCGGAAGCCTTCATCTCAGCCATGAGTGACTACTTGGAGTGACATTCTTCAGTGTTGTTCCAAGGGATTTTATGTTATTCACACCAGTTTCTCGTGTCCTTATTCATCTTCTCATTTCTCTTCTTATGTTGCGGCTTGGACTAGTTTTCCTGAGAGTGGTCATATTTGCTCTGTCCCTTTCTATGTGGGTTGGGGCCACACTTTCCCTGCTTCAATTGTGGGGAGTTTGCAGATCCAAAATCTTACCTCTTATGCTTAAATTTATGCTCAATATTGACATCATATCTATAAGTTGTACCCAATGAGGTGATGTCCAGAAAATATATTTATGTTTGAATGTATCTATGCAAACAACCACAATATTTGAGCACCATATGTCACTTAGACTCTTTGATACCCAATTTGGTGTGCAGGGTATGGAAAATATTGGTGAAATATAATACTGTGTGGTACCTTTCTTGACACAGGGTGGTCCATCTGGTGTATTGGTCCTTGTAGCTTCCAACATGCTAGTAATATTCTTTAATGGCATCCCAAAAGGAATCCTATGTAGGGGTGACCACAAATATTTTATATTCCTCTATGTCCCTTTTCTTAGAGTAAGTATCGCGCCAGTCCTTAACATGGGGGATGATATTGAGGAGTAAAAAAGTAATATTTCCCCTATCAAAAAAATTGTGGACCAAAAAATACCCTTCGAGTAGATTCAACCATTTATCTTGTACGTTGAAGGGGGTTGCATGGTTTCTTGATGAAGATTCTTCTCCTGTGGGCATTTGTCGAATGATCTACGCAAATTTGTCCATCATTTCATTCCTTTGTCATGCAAGGGATTTCTTGAGAAACATTTTAAAAGGATCTCATGCTCCATCATATTTCTTTTATTCCCCCATGTGTTATTGTTGGGCTCGATGTGACCGATATTTCAACAACTCAATTGGTTCAATTCCCAACTTGTTGTACCCAAATCTTGTCTTTACATGCATGAAGAAAAATAAATGAAGAGCAAACTGCTCTAATACCACTGATCCATATCTAGGAGTGGAACGAACTTATTAAAAGAATGAATATAATAAACAAAGATATATGAAGAGCAACGCATATATCTAGTGAACAATATCTTCTATTGAATAAATGAAATATGTTGAAACTATAATAATGCAGAACTAAAACACTTGCTCGAATGGTGGTAGCTATCTCTGAGAAGAGATGTAGCTGCTACACACATTCATCTGAGTAGAATGATTACAATGAGTCTCCAAAGGCCTTTTTAACATTACTCATGAATGAAAAAACCCTAGACATCCAAAATCATAACCCTAGGAGATGAACGCCAAAAGTTATGTGGGCCCCTATGGGTAAGTTGGTACCTCAACTTCTCTAGGTTGTAACTTTTTCATACGACCTCTATTTTAGGTGCGTGATAGCTCATTGGAAAGGTATTTTCGATAAATACACATTACAACATCAAAATCTGACTCTGTTTACAGTTTGACTATGGAAAGCAAAAAAAAAACTGTTTAGGGCCCCAAAATGGCCCTGGAAGTACAAAACAATGTGTTAAAATGAAAACATACAAAATAAGCCATTTGAATTAGGTGGGATGCCAAAAGTATCCACTTGGAAGTAGTGCATGGGTTTAGAAATCCCCAGAAGTGTCAAACCCACAATGACAAAGAAGTACAGAAGAATGTGTTGAACTAAAATTGTCAAGAGGAGCCAGTTGGAATAGGCAAGTGGCCACCAATATCCACCCGGATCAATAATCTAGTGCATGTCGAACACTGATTGTGAATAAATAATATCAAATCCACTAAAATATTATGCTTATATTAAAATAAAAAATCATAATCAACATATTGTAATCATCGATAAACCATGTGAAATCGTTATTAAATCGTAGGTAAACAATCATATCCAAGCAATATCATTATTAAATAAGAGGTATAGGCATATTTCACTTAGGGATTGGGTGTGGACAGGGTTAAGGGTAGATTGTAGGTTATGCCTAGGTTTAGATGGAGCTAAGGGGGTCTAGGTCATGGTCTAGGTATATTTCATGGTCTAGGTCATGATCATGTTCATATAAGTACTCATATAAGTACTCCATTAAAAGAAGAAGAAAAACTTAAAACTCATCTTAAAGGTGAGGCTACATTTATCTTTTGTACATATCCTTTATTCATTATGATCCATGCCTTATCTTTAGATGGAAAGAGAGAGAAGGAGGTAGAACAAGGGGAAAATAAAAGGAGACGGGGAGGGAGAGAGAAAGAGGGGAAGAGAGAGAGTGATACTAACAACAAGGAGAGAGAGAAAGAGGTGGTAGATGTAGGAGAGAAAGAGAGAAGAGATAGTGGGAGGGAGGGGGAGAGAGAGAGGGAGGATGTGGGTAGAGAGAGAATGTGTGAGTGTGAGAGGAGGAGAAGAGAAATAAAGAGAGGGGAGTTGGACAAGGAGTGTTTGAGTGTGTGGGAGGGAGGGACAGGGAGACAAAGAGAGGGGCTAGAGAGAAATTGATAGGAAGGGGGGGAGATAGAGAGAAGGTGGGGTAGAGAGATATAAAGAGAGAAATGGGGGGATAGTAGAGGAGAGAGAGGGAGGGGGATACAATGAGAAATAAATGGAAGGGTATATAGAATGAGGGGGAGAGAGGAGTACATTAAAGCAAGAGAGGGGGGAGAAGGAGATGAGGGGAGGGAGGGAAAGAGCCAACAAGAGTAGAAGAGAGCTTGAGAGTGAGATGCATAGATATGGGGATATAGTAGAGAGAGAGGTGGGTAGAGAAATAAGGGGAGGGAGGGAGAGAGCTAGGAAGAGAGGAAGAGAATAATACAGAGAGAGATAGAGATGGAGGTAGAATGAGAAAGAGAGAAAGAGGGGAAGAGAGAGATAGAGAGACTAACAACAAGGAGAGAGAGAGAGACAGAGTTGGGAGAGAGAGGGGAGTATAGGGGGATGGAGGGACAAAGGGTAAGAAGTAGGGGGAGAGATATATATAGNGTAGAGGGGGGATATAGACAGGGAGTGGTTGTGAGAGTGTGAGGCATGAAAAGGAAAGGTCTAGGTATTGGTAATGGTCTAAGTCTAGGTATAGGTCTTGATATTCCTTGCCAGGTCTAGGTGAAGGGAATTTCTTTCTTTACCATGCCTTGCCTTGAAATGTGCCACACTTTCTAGTGTGAGAGAGTGTGGGAGGGAGAGAGAGGAATACAAAGAGGGGAGGTAGAGAGTGAGTGTGTTAGAGTGTGGGATGGAGAGAGAGGAAGACATAGAAGGGAGATCAAAAGTGTGTGTGACAGAGTGTGGGAGGGAGAGAGAGGAATACAAAGAGGGGAGGTAGAAAGTGAGTATGTTAGAGTGTGGGATGGAGAGAGAGGTAAAACAAGAGGGGAGATCGAGAGTGAGTGTGTTATATTGTGGGAGGGAAAGAGAGGAAGACATAGAGGGGGGATAGAAAGTGTGTTTGTGAGAGTGTGGGAGGGAGAGTTAGGTAGAAAAAGAGAGGAAGTAGAGAATGAGTGTGTTAGAGTGTGTGAGGGAGAGAGAGGAATACATAGAGGGGGGATAGAAAGTGTGTGTGTGAGAATCATCCAGAATTGAATCTAGGAGGATGGGGCTCAGAAAGGCATAAATATAAAATTTATTAGAATGGCTTCAAAATGAATGTGTGCATAGGCCTCGTTGCTACGAACCCAATGCAACTTGAACAGGCACAAACAGATGTTGTATTCTCTTGATATGGTGATATGTTCATTTTTCCAAACAGGCAAAAAAATGATGATTGTATAGTCTGTACAGTTCCACGTGGTAGCTAATTGTACAGGTCATACAACTGAAATGGAAAGTAACAATTGGAGCTAACGTGGTAGAATTTGGAGATGACACATGGCAAGGGGACTGGGCATACAGACTGATGATGTGTCAGGCAGGTACATGTGGACCAATCTAGGAGTGACATGTGGCATGCCTGTATGACATATGTATGACTCGTGGAAGATAGTGACTGGGAAAGTGTCCTAATAGGGAATATGATGTGGTTGATAGATGTGGATGAGTTAGTTCTGACATTTGGCAGATTATGTGGTTGTATGGTATGATGCCACATGCACTAGACATGGGATGTCACATGGCACCCATTCATTTTCTCGTTGGTTGCAAAAATTTTGGACTCCAAGAGGTTTGAAACTATGACCTCAGACATGGGTGTAGAGCTTTCACATAGGCTGGGCACCAGCCTGCCTATATAGTAGTTCTTACCACTATACATTTCTATATTATTTTAAACTTTGTTAATGGGTCGGTTGGGTGCGGAAAGGGTTGGGGCTAGGCCCTAGCCCTTTGTTTAATACCCTCCATATAACCATATGACAGGAGAACTGTTGGCACGTGGGAGTTATAAAGTTGGTGGGAATGCATGGTATAAACCTTTAGTAGATATATGGGAGCTATCTTGATCGTATGGGATCACATATGATCTAGTGTTGGAGCTGGTGTGTTAGCCCGTGGTTCCTACTAGCCTTTGGTCGCATTGGATACCACATGACCCGATATTAAAATGGTTCGCACAGATTTTCAGATTGGCACTTAGTTAGTCGATCTAGCCAGACGACCAAGGGCACACGACCATGGGCTATCCAATTTGGGAGGGGGGGGGGGCATGTGTAAAACTCAGCCCGTGGCCATATGGCCATGCCACGGAACCAGGAGCCAAGATAGCAAGAGTCAACGCAAAACATTTTAGCACTTGGCCACATGGAGGTGCCCATGTGACCATGAGCATGGAGAAGGGGGGGTTGCTCCCTAATATTTCTCCAATGTGGGTATTTACACTATAGTATATGATTTTAAAAGGATTTTCAACCATATTTGGGAGATATTATCCATTTTTGGGAGATATTAGGCCCTTTTTGAGGCCAGATCTTGGGGGTAAGTTGGGAGATGGTTACAAACTTTAGATATATATAAACCAAGGCTTCTTGAATCCATGAGAGGACATTCAGAGAAGGTTTATGCTAAATATTTTCCAAGCCCAAGCCATTTTTATGCAAGGAAGTTATTGAGGAGAGTACCTTTGTGGGCCATTTCAGGCAGCTCCGATCATCTGATTTCAGAGCTATTTATTTTGTTGGGTTCCAGGGATCTGGTAGAACAAGACCAGATCAGTTTGTAACCTTTTTGGCACTATTATGATGCCATTTTAAATCTTTGAACAGAAATAAGAAAGCATCACCCACTTAGACAAAGGCCCAGAGATGTACGTGAGATTGCTGAACTTCGTTATCACTTTTGTGTTCTATGGTTTGTTGTTCTTATTGCTTTATTTCAGATCTGTATATGTGCATATGGTTGTGATGTTTCTTCTATAATTATTCCTCTTTCATTCAAACTCCTAAATGGTTAATAAACACATGCATAATAACTCAACCATTGTCATTTAAAATATCTTGTCGAATCAAGTGCTATCAGAGCTAGTTGACGTTTGGATTTGAGTTTTGCATGTTAACCAAGGAAAAGCTACATCATGGTGAAGTAGAGATTGTTGAAATCCATTGATTGGATTGAGAAATATAAATTATCAAAGCAAGAAGATGGCATAAGAAGAGGTGCATTCTCAGGATGAGAAAGATTTTTGAAAACATTTCTTCACCATGTCGGAGATGATGAAGGTTTTGTATGAAGATTACTTGGAACAGAAAAGACCAAATTTGGGTGAATCTTCAAAGGGAAAAAGTGAAGAAGGAGAGGATCCTCCTCAAATTCCTCCTTCACCTCCATATTCACCTCCTTCTTCTCATTCTTCTTCAAGTTCAACTTCTAAAAGCACTGCAAATAAATATGTTCATAAACATAAGAATGAAACACCTTTATTGAAACCTGATGTTAAATTCGAATTACCCATGTATGATGGCGAAGTTAATGTGAATAAAATTGATAGTTGGGTCAAACAAATGGAGGTTTATTGCAGTGTGCAACAAATCAAGGATGAGGCAGCTCAGATCAAGTTGGCATCACTTAGACTTGTAGGCAAAACACTCATTTGGTGGCAAAGCAGGTTGCAAAATGGCACGCAACAAGTGGGTAATGTATTTCCATCATGGAAAAGTTTTATTTCTGCACCTAGAAAACAATTCTATCCTTTGCGTTATAAAGAGAAAGTGTTAATTGAACGGAAAGATTTAAAACTATGAAAAGGACACAAAGTGCAAGAATACACAGATGGATTTCATAAAATGGCAGTGATGTTAGATATTCCTTTACATACCCAAGAAACTCTTATGAAGTATATAGGAGGTTTACCCGCACATATTCAAAATATTATATTCATGTTTGGACCAACTAATCTTGATGAGGTTTTTGTTCAAGAAACATACACTAAAGCAGGGAAAATAGGTGTTAGTGTATCATGGGAATCATCTTCAAGGAAAGAGGACAAAAGGAAGTGGAATGTAAAGAAGGAAAATGCAGTGACAAGAAAGGAAGAGAATCCTTCTTGCAAGCATTTCAAGAAAGAGGGGCATGATGAGGACTATTGTTGGCAATTGCATCCTGAGAAGAGACCAAATTGGTTCATGTTATCACTCCAGGAAACTCTCCTAGGCTATATCTCAAAGATGCCTGGTAAGTTAACCTTTTTGTAACTATTTTCTCAATAATGGGTGTGAGGTTGGATCAAGATGAATAACTATCTTAATGGATTGTCTCACAAGATTGTCTAAGCTTATTTAACAATGAAAGGCCTTCAAGAACTATTATCAGATAGGAGTGTATGAAATAGATGAGAAACTAATCAATTAACCAGAACATACATATATAAAACAATACATATGATGGGTCAAGAAACTAGTAAGGTTACTTATGATCCTTTGTTCACTAATCAAATGTTGAGATGACAGTCACCTATGGACTATGTAAACATAGATAAAGAACATAGTTCAACTCATAAGCATAAAACTGGAAAGGAAAAGAAGATCTAACAATATCAATGAAAGAAGCTCGCTAGATGAATATATTATAGAAAGAGTCTTTTCACAATATACAATAAGTGTAGTACTCAAAGTCAAACCTTCAGCCTCAAGGACTGAATTTCCCCCTCTCTCAATCCTTTGAAAGCTCTTGGCTTTATAGATTTTACATCAAAGTTTCAATATCCTATAAAAATGGATCTGAAATAACTATAACTAAGAAAAATCAAATTAGATCTAATCAAATAAGATATAATCTTATCATCATAATTCGAATTTGACAGTCTGCAGGTGAAGATCATGAAACTCAAGATCCTTGTTTGGCAACTGGGCGATTTCTGTCAAGAATAGAGATGCCATTTGGCTTCATTCTTTCACCATATGTCTTCAAAGTTTGAATAGGAAGCTGATATGGCTTCTAATAATTATTATCCTTCATTTAGAATTGTTCCCACGCATCCTGAAATCGAGAAAAAGCGATCTGGGCAAAAATAATATCTTTTTTCCCTGTTATGTGCAATTTTTTTCTAGAAATGTGTTGTTTAAAGATTCACCCATATATCTCTAATAAAAACATATTTTTTAAAACTGAGAGAGGTTTTGTATATTGGTTTGTTTTGAGAAAAAATCTCTCTCATTTCTTTGAGATTCATTTTCATTTTCCCAGGATCCGCATTTCAAAAACATGTGTCAAATAGGGAAATCTCAGATCTGAAAATTAGGGATCAAAGATGGATTTGATTCTCCCAATATGTGACACCTGTAGGAAAATTGAGAGAATTTATTGTTCTCTAACGTGTTAGGAACAAAAACCTCCTACAGTTTCTCAAACTGATTCTCTAGTCACTCAGAATCATCATTTTAAAATGATGACTCAACCTAGTAAAAACGCAGAATTTTTGTGCTTTCGGTAGCTAAAATAGCCCCGAGTTTTGCGTTTTAGCTACCGAAAGCTAGGATTTCGGTAGCTTAGAAGCCCTTTTGAAAAAGGCATTAGCTACTAAAACCTAAGTTTTGATTTTTTTGAAGGAAAGAACAAATCAAATGCTTTTCAAACTTTAATTACAAGCTGGAACTTATTAAAATGAGCCCTAAAAAATTTAGTAGAGTTTTTTCTAATGACTCTCTATCTCCTCCTCAAATAATTTTGACCAATTTATTTGAGGAGATAACATATGGCTCTTATTGGGGATGAAAGCCTCCCTGTGAGGTTTCAAGGACCACATATCTGATGCCTTTCCTGGAAAAATAAAATCCGTAACTTCATCTTCAGCATTCCATTGGGCATGGAGTCAGCATTTCATTGGGCATGGAGTCAACATTCCATTGGGCATGGAGTCAGCATTTCATTGGGGATGGAGTCAACATTCCATTGGGCATGGAGTCAACCATTCACCTTTTTCTGAAAATCTTTCATGACTTGTATAGATGATCTCTATATATCTTCAAGGCTACCTTTATTCTCACACAATAACTTCTACATCTGTTGCAAAATGGAGAAAAGAAATGCTCGGGCAGTGAGCTTATTTCCTACCCTACTCTACTCTAACCAGTTTTCCAATTGGTTAAGTGAACGTTGATTTCCATAGCAGCCATCCAAGAAATTTTAACATTGAAATAATCTCATCATTCACACTAATTAATAGTTTATGTTTGAGGTGTGACAAGAATCATAAGAACCCACTTACAAAACCAAACTCACCAGACAACATGTGCAAGCTAAAGAAGTATGAAACTTTCAATTTCTCTGAAAAGTATGATTCTATGAAGGCTGCCACTAGATCTTTGAAATTGAGGTCAGACACTTGCTGCTTTTCAGAAAACAGTTGTATCTCTATGACTGCTTCTTTGCTAGAATATTTATGACTTTTTGATTCTTTTGTGATCGCCTTCTGATCATCAAACACTATGACCTTCTCTTTAGAACAGTGTTCAGAAAATGATGATAGAGCACGTTGAATAACAAAAATTTTGATCAACTATAAAAATGTAGTTGTCTACACAATCATGAGTTATCATAGACTCTTCCTGATTTGTAAACTGATCATAAAATTCACACTCATACCTGTCCATTGAAATCTCTGCAACCACTGAAGAATCTGATTTACAATTTGAAATAAATTCACCTGCTTGCTGTTGTTCCAAAACTGCTTTATACTCATTATCTTCCTCCTCAAAATCTGAAGTATACTGACATTCTGGTTGCTCATGTACTTGCATATTTTCAAAAAAGTCTCGATCTCGAATCCACCTGGACGCACGGATATTCTCCTCCACTCCTTCTGCATCCTCAAACAATTGTTTTAAGGAAGAAGACTTCCTTTCTAATAGAAAAAGGGCAATTTCTGAATGCAGACCCATAACATAATAAATCATGGCATCTTTCTTCGTAGGCCGGATTTCCAAAGGCATACCATAGTGAATGCTGCAAAATATTCGATTGAAAACAAGAAAGGTTTCATTTTGTTGTTTCTTCAAGGCGTAGAAATCAACAAGGTATGAATCTACTGATTTGTTTTCACCCCAATATTTCATAAAAAACTCTGAGAATTCGATCCAAGAGCTAATAGAGTCAGCTCTTAGATTCATGAACCATATAGCAGCATCTTTGATCAACGATTTTGAAAAATATCTCATGATCACATCTTCATGAACAATATGATAATGATCAATAAAATCCAAAAAAGATTCCAAGTGACTTTCAGCTGAAGATTGATTCTCTCTGGAAAACCAAGGGAGATATTCATAACAGCCATCAGGATAAGGATGAAGAAGAAGGGGCAGCTTTAAAGGCTTGAACATATTCATCCAGATCTTAACTTGAAAGGATGTGGTCTGATCATGAGAGATGGTAAGTTGTTGACAAGGTTCGGAAATTATGGCAAGAGGAGCTAAGATCTGAAATGGTTTTAAAATAATTTCTATCTTTTCAAGGTCACATGGCTGATCAGATTCTAAAGGAAATGAAATACAATGGTCATCTTTATGAACAGGATGATGCACAAGGACTGAATCAACATCTACAATGCAAGCAGGCTGCAAATCTTCTTCTAAATATGGATATACAAAAGAAGGATGATGATGATCCGAATATACAAAACAAAAAATGATTCTCTTTACATGCGAAGGGAAAAGCATGAAAGAGCTGATAAAAAAGAACAATAGTTCATGAAGCAGACTAATGAACTAATACCTGGATTTGGAATTTAGCTCCTTCATCTTTTGTCAACCGGATCCTCCCCAGTGGAGTCTTGAACATGGATTCACCAGGCAAATGATTACAGTTGATTCTAATGTTTATCTCTTGTTTTCCATCAAGAAATAGATCTATGTCATTCTCCTAGGGAAACTCTACTTTCACTTTCGTATCCCCGACAACGGTGCCATTTTGTTATCACTCCAGGAAACTCTCCTAGGCTGTATCTCAGAGATGCCTGGTAACTTAACCTTTTTGTAACTATTTTCTCAATAATGGGTGTGAGGTTGGATCAAGATGAATAACTATATTAATGGATTGTCTCACAAGATTGTCTAAGCTTATTCAACAATGTAACACCTTCAAGAGCTATTATCAGATAGGAGTGTATCAAATAGATGAGAAACTAATCAATTAACCATAACATACATATATAAAACAATACATATGATGGGTCAAGAAACTAGTAAGGTTACTTATGATCCTTTGTTCACTAACCAAATGGTGAGATGACAGTCACCTATGGACTATGCAAATGCAGATAAAGAACATAGTTCAACTCATAAGCATAAAACTGAAAAGGAAAAGAAGATATGAAAATATCAATGAAAGAAGCTCGTTGGTTGAATATATTATAGAAAGAGTATTTTCACAATATACAATAAGTGTAGTACTCAAAGTCAAACCTTTAGCCTCAAGGACTGAATTCCCCCCTCTATCAATCCTTCGAAAGCTCTTGGTTTTATAGCCTTTACATCAAAGTTTCAATATCCTATAAAAATGGATCTGAAATAACTATAACTGAGAAAAATCAAATTATATCTAATCAAGTAAGATATAATCTTATCATCATAATTCGAATTTGACAGTTTGTGGGTGAAGATCATGAAACTCAAGATCTTTCTTTGGCAGCTCGGCGATTTCTGTCAAGAATAGAGATGCCATTTGGCTTCATTCTTTCGCCATATGTCTTCAAAGATTGAATAGGAAGCTGATCTGGCTTTTGATAATTATTATCCTTCATTTAGAATTGTTCCCACGCATCCTGGAATCGAGAAAATGCGATCTGAGCAAAAATAATAGCTTTCTGCCCTGTTATGTGCAGAATTTTTTTGGAAATATGTCGCTTAATGATTCACCCATATATCTCTAATAAAACCATATTTTTTTAAACTGAGAGAGGTTTTTGTATATCGGTTTGTTTTGAGAAAAAAACTCTCTCAGTTCTTCGATATTCATTTTTATTTTCCCGGGATCTGTATTTCAAAAACATGTGTCAAACAGGGAAATCTCAGATCCAAAACTTAGGGATCAAAGATGGATTTGATTCGCCCAATATGTGACACCTGTAAGAAAAATGAGAGAGGTTATTGTTCTATGATGTGTTAGGAACAAAAATCTCCTCCTGTTTCTCAAAATGATTCTCCAGCCACTCAGAATCATCATTTTAAAATGATGACTCAACCCAGTAAAAACGTAGAATTTGTGTGCTTTCGGTAGCTAAAATAGCCCGGAGTTTCATGTTTTAGCTATCAAAAGCTAGGATTTTGGTAGCTTAGAAGGCCTTTTGAAAAAGGCATTGGCTACCAAAACCTGAGTTTTGATTTTTTTTAAGGAAAGAACAAATCAAATGCTTTTCAAACTTTAATTACAAGCTGGAACTTATTAAAATGAGCCCTAAAAAATTTAGTAGAGTTTTTTCTAATGACTCTCTATCTCCTCCTCAAATAATTTTGACCAATTTATTGGAGGAGATAACAGTTCAAAGAAAATAAAGGGAGGAAAACAGTTGCAGCAGAAACATGACCAACAAACCTAGGATTAGATTCAGGTGATGAATCAAAAGTCTCATTGGTTGGTATGACAGGTAAAATTGGTGAAGGATTTGATTGTAGAAGTAAGTGTTTTCATGTAAGGGGCATCATGAGGCACACTAAGGTTGACACATTGATATATAGTGGATCTCAATATAGCTTAATTTCAGAGGAATTAGTTAAACAGTTGGGATTAAAAACATAGATGCATCATAAGACTTACACACTTAAATGGATAAGCAATAATCATCAATTGCACATAACAAAGAAGTTCACACTAAAATTTGCAATTTCATCTAAGTTTGTGAAAGAGGTAACATGTGATGTGGTACCCCTAAGTGAATGGGGAATGATCTTAGGTAGTCCATACTTATATGATCGCAAAGAAATCTTCTACAGGGAAAATAATCAATATTTAACCAAACAAGGTCAAGAATATGTGGTTCATGCTCATCATGTAAAGGAAAATAAAACTCTTCAAACTATGGAACAATTAAGAAAGGAAGCTCAAGAAAGAAACACACCTATAATTGTTTCAAATCAAGTAATCGATCTTAAGAAAGAACATGAGATGATTGTAGAATGGAAAATCAATCAAAGTTTCATTCAAGATAAGCTTATGTCATGCAAATATTATAAATATATCAGCTCATTTTCAGTCATAATGTTTATGCTATCATTAGTAATGTTGTCTACATGGAGGATAGTGGCTTTAGTAAGATGTGACAGGATACAAATGGCTAGCAATATGTTGTCAGTTATCATCATTGTGTTACAGTTAATCTTGATGAGACAGTTGCACATGACAGAGTTCAAAGACATGGAACAAGTTGGGTGGTCTATCTCGAGATTGATGACTGGTCAGTAACCTTTTTGGGACCCAAAGGTCTTTATTGGGAAGGTGTGATCAAGAATTGGATCCATGATTTTGATGGGGCTCAGAAAGGCCTAAAAATCAAATTTCTCTAAATGGCTTAAAAATGGACATGTGCATAGGCCTCATCGCTACAAACCCAACACAACTTGAACATGATCAAACAGACGTTGTATGCTCCTTATATGGCGATCTATTTGTTTTTCCAAACAGGAAAAAAAATGATGATTGTATAGTCCATACATTACGTACAGTGCCACATGGCAGCTAAATGTATAGGCCATATAGTTTTACAACTATCTTGGCAAGGCACAGTTGGTGCTAACATGGAAGCATTTGGAGGTGACATGTGGAAGGGTGACTAGGCATAGGGATTGATGATGTGTTGGGAGGTACAGATGGACCAATCCAGGAGTGAAAGGTTTCACCTTTTTAAGGATGACATGTGGCATGCCTGTATGGGGTACGTATGACATTTGGCAGATAGTGACTAGGCAAGTGTGCTGTCAAAGAAGATGACATGGATGACAGATGTGGAAAAGTCAAGTTTTGACACATGGAAGATTATGTAAGAGTATGGTATAGTGCCACATGGCCCAGACATGGGATTCCACATGGCACCTATTCATTGGCTCATTGGTTGCAAAAATTTGGGACTCCAAGAGGTTTGAAACCGCGACCTCAGGCATGGGAATAGAGCTTTCACATAGGTCAGGCACTAGCCTGCCTATATAGTGGTTCTTACCACTATACATTTCTATATTATTTTAAAATTGGTTAATGGTTCAATTAGGCACTGAAAGGGCCTAGGCTAGGCCCCATCCCTTGGTTTAATACCCTCCATATAACCATACGGTGGGAGAACTATTGGCGCACGAGAGTTATAACATTGGCGAGAATGTATGGTATAAACCCTCGACGGATATATGGGAGTTAGCCCGATCGTATGGGATCGCATATGATCTGGTGCTGGAGATGGTGTGTTAGCCCATGTTTTGTGTCCTTTTCACCACTTTGGTGAGAAAAAGAAGGGCAATTGCAAGTCTAGTTGTCCTTCTAGATAGGACAAAGGTTAGTGTATGAATTAATCAATCCAAAAACATGAAATAAACAAACAAGTAAGCTAGAAACAACTAATAAATAACTAAGAAAATGAAACTAAAATGAATAAGAAACTTGAACCAAGATCAATCAACCAAATGACCAATAATCATGCCACCAATAGATAACTATATTAGTGGGAAAAAACCATAGAAAAAGGAGGACTTATGGATCCCCTCTTTCTCCTTGGGAGGGCTCTTGAGTCCCCTATGTGGGATCTCTTCCTACAATGATAAAATATAAAGAAAATGGTGAATAAATCCAAGCTTATTCCCTCAAGAGGTGAGGTGAATAGCCTATTGAGATTTTGCTACAATGATCCAAGAAGAAAAAAGGTTCCTTGAGGGAGGACAGAGGTAGCATAACAATACTATGAGATTCTTAAATTATTAGTGCACCCATGTCCTCCTTTTATATCATATCTTTGACGCAATACTCAACCAATTCTTAGTGTGGATAAGGGGCCCTTTGGGGCATCCTTAGGTCTTTGACCAGCCCCCCATTTGGATTCAGCTCAGATTTGAGGGTCAAATCAAGTTGGGAGTTGCTCCAGAAGTGGATGAGGGGTCGATAAGAACTATAAATGTGCCTTTCACAGGAGTGCACATCTTTTCTCGTATAGAGTCATGCATTTTGTGAATTGTGTGCTCTACAGGCTTCTTTGGCCCATGCACTGTGCACATGCTTCCTTTAGTGTTTTAGCGCATGTCAATTTTTGACTAGTTGTATAGTTTTGGCCCCTTGAAAATTATTTTTTGGTGTTGCAGGTGAACTAATAGGTGTTGGGAGATGTTGTATTCATGTAACCTTTTGCATGTGATGTTGCAGACAAAATTTCAGTGATAACAGATGCCTCCTGATGTGTGAGGTTAGGAGCATACATATAGCCAAAATACATAAATTTTTATTCTACTGAGAGTACCATTGTAAGAAAGAGTGTTGAGAGGAACTACAAGAGAGATCCATCAGAAGGAGAGGGGAACCTGTGGGACCCAAAACTTTCTCTAGGTGGAGAAAATAAAATATGTATATAAACGAGGTAGGCATGCCCCATGCTCGTGTTATGTAGCTCAAAAAATAAATGAAGTTGTATGTTGATGTAGCTAACTGCAGCACCCTCTGGGGAGGTTTGATAATGACAAATGACAATTCTGATGGTGAACATACTCTGAAAAGAGGCAATGATGCTTGTAAGAAGTGTCTATGACTCATAGGCACTTATGACCTAATGAATTCAAAGGTATTCGACTACTATAAAACAACTGCAATTGTCACATAGTAATACCCACCATAACATGATATTTTGTTGAAGTCGAATGTTAGGGGGGTCAATGACATCAGAGAGAAATGATGGTTCCCTCTGTGTTGTACAAGACTCCTCATTGTAAAGATAATGAGAGTCAAGATATAATCGCCCTTCTAGAAATTGTTCTGATGTCGACAAACAAAGAGACGCAACTCCAAGAAGCAAAGGGCTTCATGAAATCCATGGGATAAGATCAAGAACTTATAAGGATCATGAACAAAGTCAAGATTTGGTAAGACTCAAGACTGCCCTTGGTTGGGGTTATGTTTGAAGGATGATGTGAAGCAACCATGAAACTGTATCTATTGTCAGGGGGATGACTAGGTATGGGGTTAAATTGTGCCAGAAGCATGACAAAGAGGAAAAACTCAGAGATCAGGGGTACATGGATTGTGGTATACTCGGGGTTTTATGGACGATGTGAATATGAATAGAGGGTAGTGAATGCCCCAACCAAGGGCGACATGGGTTTCTTTGCAA
The DNA here is from genome assembly GCA_032191745.1 of Picea mariana. NCBI lineage: Eukaryota > Viridiplantae > Streptophyta > Pinopsida > Pinales > Pinaceae > Picea > Picea mariana. The sequence continues at coordinate 87,554 of JASDQU010101971.1, forward strand.
GAAAAATAAGGTCATCAAGGGTGACGACAAAAAGCTAAGTAAATGATGGAAATAAAGGATTTTTACAATTACCAAATAAAATAAAGAATAATTGGGGATGAGTGTAAAGATACAGAAACAGGTGCCCCAGTGAAAGATGGCTTGGCCCCTGAGGGTGAAAGTGGTGTGGAGAATTGGTGGAGGGTGGGGGCCCCATGGGTGGGTTTCTATATGAGGTAAATGAATGGAGGGAAATATGCAAATGGGAAAACTGATTATGGATGAAATGGAGGGTTAAAGATACTGTGGAGGCACAGTCAAAATAGAACCAAGATGAGGTAACCTACAAGTCCATTGGGAAATCTAGAAAAATGAAGAGAAGGAGTATGTGGATGATTCTCGGAAATGTGTAAGTCTATTGGGACTACCATCCCTAGGGGGTGAAGGAAGCATGAGTGTCAAAGTGCCAAGGGGTAATATGAATGGGACAAATCATGTGGGAGAGAGTGCTACCGGGTGACAGTACCGAAATGCAGCGGAGGTGATAGTAGTGCAGAGCAGGATGTGAGGATCCTATAGGTAAATGTCGGAGGGTGTGACTAGGAGATGCAAATGATACTCAAAGGGAATGATTACATGCTAGTGTTGATCATATACCTGAATGGGTTGTGTGAGTTTTTGATGACCAAGTACTTCCACACATTAAAACCGAATACTCGACGTGAACAACATCTGAAGATAAAGAACATATAACAATTATTTGATAATTTTGAACATGAGCATCCCTACCTGGGCATGATGTGAGATAAATTCTCCCCCAGGGCCGAGTGTAGATGGTGAATTGGGGAATGTGACGGTGTAGGTGGAGAGATCCTGATCCCTTAGATAAAAATGGATTGAGAAACAAAGAATCTGAGCTCCTATAACCTAGTTTGGAAGTCATCTAGATGTTGAGATTGTTTCTTGGAGCGAGTAGTGAGGTCATCCAAGTAAGCGAGAATGATGCGAGTGAGATCATGGAAAATGTAAGTCAAGGCCCATTAGAATGTCGCAGCTACATTTTTTAGTCCAAAAGGCATGACATGATGTGAGAAAGTACCCCATGGGGTGGTAAATTTTGTTTTATACTGATCTGTTGGGTCGATTTGGATTTGATTGTAGCCATAGAAACCATCCATGAAGGACAGGGCCTCATGGCCTGCATAGGCATCAATAATTTGGTCAATGAAAGGTGTTGGGAAGTTTTCATTGGGACAAGCATGATTGATATTGAGAAATTCAGTGCAGACATGAATGGTGCCTTGTTTTTTGTTAATAGGGATGGGTTTGGAGACCCATGAGGTATAGGTGATGGGGTATATGAACCCGACAATGCATAATTTGTCAATTTCATCTTGGATAGCCGCAACTTTGGATGGATGAAGTGGTAGTTTCTTTTGACATACTGGGACGACATCATTCCATGTGTCGATGCAATGTTTGATGATAGAAGGATCGAGGTCGAGAATCTCTATATATGACTAGGCACAAATATCCTGGTATTCCTGAAAGAGGGATTTGTAAGCTGTGATTTATTTAGGGGAGCATGCGGTGCCAATAGTGATTTCTTCTATAATTCTGAGTTTTATGGAAATATCAATTTTGAAAGTGGGAGAAATGTTGGCCATGTTTCCTTCTTCAAAAGCATGAGGGATAGGGATAGGGTTGTTGATCCTGTGTATATGCCCGGAGGGAATAAAATCCTTGATTTTGATTGCATATATGGATTCTGGGATAGGAGGGTTAAAGGATTCCTATGAGAGAAAGAGTTCTCTATGATGGAGCACATTCCATGGGCAATCGAGGGTAGTTATCTCCTCGAGGATATCTTCGTCGCAGTGAAAATTGCGAGAATATACGTGATCCGAGGAAGTAATATTGGTGACTATCACTGTGTTTTTGTCTTTAGGTGGTGAAGATGTAGAGGGGGAATTACAATTGTGGTGCGATGGTGTGATTGTAATAAACAAAATGTCTTGATACTATGGGTTGTAAAATGTGGCCAAGGGTAAGATTTCCTGAGGGAAATGAACCAGAGAATTCGAAGGATTTGGGAGAAAATCCTCAAACAGTATATCCATGAACCATGGAGGGGTGGGAAGTGACTCAGGTTCATAGGAGGTGATGTGATCAGTATTTGGAGAAGGAGCAGCCAGAATCACTTGCATCATAGGAAGTGAGGTTGTTGGCGAATATTGAATAAGATTCATTTGACGATGCTTGAATTCAATGATCGAAGGACACTGGTATGTGAAATGATCAAGTGATTCACAAAGAGAGCAAGGGTACCTCATCCATTCATTGACTCAGGTCATGAAATAATGGATGTCAGTGACGTGGGTACTCGATTGCGTGGGTGGAGAGGGATCTTTCTGAAATATTTTTCATACTATTGTTAGTGTCTATCGAAACTGAGGTAGCGCAGGGCAATGATGAGTATAGTGGCCATAGTCTGAACAAATGGCACATGTGAATTTGGTTCGTATCCCTTTACTTCCTGTAGTAGGGGACATGGTGGTAGTACTAGATGTTCTTGGTGAAGCAACGAGTGATGTGGTTTCTCTTGGGATTCAGATCAAATTGTGTAACTCAGGGAGAGAGGGATGTCTATCTGTGGGGTGTCCCTCTCTCTCGGAAGGTGCGCAAGGAGGTTGAACTTGGGGGAGAAGTGTAGTGGTAGGATCATTCTTCTTCTGTTTGCCCTCATTCGTTATGGTGGTGATGGTAAGTGGGGGTGAGGGAGGTGTGGTTGGAGTTAGGAATCGAATCTGCATCAGAATTCCTTCTGTTTGGGGAGGTAGGTATTGTTGAGGAACCATCGTAGGTGGGTGTAGATACCATATTGGAATGGCGAGAACCATGTTGGGAAGGGTAAGCGTTGTGGATACCTAGAAAGCTTGTACTCTTAGTGGGGGGTAGAATAAGGTAATTTGAGTAATGGCTTGGGGTATTGTCTCCAAAACGAGGATTTGACCCTAGTGGAGGGTGAAATCGGGGATAAGTGGTGTTATAGGGTTATCAGGGGATTCCTGAGGTAGGATTTCTTCCACTAGTGGGACATCAGGGAGTGGAGTAGCCTTTGTGGGAGGAATGGTATCTCCAGTTTCAGCTCCATTGGAAGATATGACACACACTTGCGTGGAGGGGTGTATGAGCGGTGGTGCTCCATGGTATGCCCCTAGCAAGGATGGGTCTTTGAAAATTTTTGGGCCCATATCCATGAGTGGGTATGTGTCAAAACTAGTGCGGACAAGAGGTAATATCTTATCGATGTTGGAGGAGTGATTAGGATCATAATGTGAAACTTGGTTGATGGTGATGATCTTCCCATTGTGGGGGAACATCATCATTGAGAACATGGAAGAAGCCACAACCTTCATAGTGTACATGTAGCTATTTCCAAACAAGATATTGTACTCAAGCGGGGCGTCAATAACCTCAATTTCAATAAGTATGGTTTTTCTCCCAAGTTCAATGAGTACATTTTGAAATATCCCTTCAGGAGAAGATGGTCATTCATCATAAGCTCTCAAAGTGATGGCAAATGGTATTAGCTCAGGGGAGCCAAGTTTCTGCCATACGATTTTGGACATGATGAATGTGGATGCACCTTCATCAATGATACATCCATGAACCATGATGTTTTGAATCTTAACTGGTATCTGGAAAGCTACCAAAGCTGGGAGACGAGGTTCCCCACAATCTAGATCAAATGTGATGAGTCTAGTATCGTCTGGGTTGACTTCCCCCAAGGAGGAAAGTAAGGATATTCATTGAGTTGGACAGGTTTGGAGGACCTCCAATACTAACATGGTTGAAAGATATTATGCCAAGTCATCGACCAATATATAATTGCCTTCCACCCTAGCCTGAGGATTGTTGACATTCCGTCGTAACGGGATGTGAGGGATACGAATGGTGGGTTCAGTGTTAGGGAATGGAATCATCAAGGGTTTTCCATATGTAGATGGAACTGCTTCCAAAGTGGTGGGAGTAGATTCATGGGGTGCGCTGTACTAACGACTGTGTGTTTGCAGAAGAATTTCTTCTTTGCTAGTGAGAAGGATATTATGATCCGATGAATTTCTAGGATTTTGATGTTGTCCCATCTATGGTGGGGTAGGATGCATCTCCTATTGTGTATTCGTCACACCTTGGTGTGGAATAGGTTTTTAAAACACAGGCAGGGGTGATTGTTGCAGATATTGTTGGGGGGATTGTTGAGGGGCAGGAGGCGCTAGAGGACATGGCGCGTTCATGGAATCTTTCATCCATTTGAAGTCAACAATTTGGGGGAAATGGTGAGTGTAATGGCTGTGCTCACCACAAAGAGCACAAGGGAACTTTTTTCGGAGGTTTTTGTTATTGTTCCTCCCTTGGAGTTTGTTGCTATTGTCCTCATGGGAATTTTGGTTACCTTGGTTCTGATTGCACCCAACAGGTTGGTTTTTTGGGGGGTTATTTCCCATTGGTCTTGGGTTATTATTGTTTCGGTTTTTTCCTTTCTTTTTTGCATTATTCGGCTGATGGGCCGAATTTTCCATATTCAACTTTTCAAATTTTTCAAATTCTTGAATGGGAGAGGGATGAACAAAGTTAACCCCAACGTGTGGTTGTCCTTGTGGAGGAGCAATTGGCTGTGGAGGGCCAGGAAATGAAAAATACAGATTATTTTGTGGCAGTGATCCGTAGGGTGCATAGGAAGGCATAGCGCTTTCACTAGTTCCCATGTTATAAGATGAGGTAGAGGGGTTACCAGAACTCGGTTGAGAGGTTAGGTGCATTATGGGTGCCGGAAAAGGTCCACTCATGGGTGGAGGAAGAGTAGCAGGATATGTCTATGGATAAAGGGGTGGGGGGGGTAATAAGGGGTTCCTCCATATATTGACAGATATTTGGGTGTACCATACATAGGTGGTGGTTGGACGTAGGGATTGCGGTGTGTTGTGGTACCAATCAATCCATCTGCTACGTGAGACATTCCAGGTTTATCCTGGCAGAATGGTATGGGTCTCGAGGCATCAAGTAGTACTGTGTATAAGTAACCTGACTGAGCATAAATGATGTCATACTGTTGAGACTTGTCGATGGATTCCTCTTTAGTTTGGGGGAAGGTGAGGCCACATATTTGGCAAGGATAGAGACAAGTGATCTGAGAAACCAATCGAGGCATTGTTCTTTGGTGGTTTCTGCTTTTCATAAACTGCGTCATCAACGCCATTCGTGAATGTGGTCAGCGATATGTTTGGTTGAGGTTTGTTTACACTCAGAGAGTAGTTCTATACCATTGTCGTGATGAATTGGTAATTGAAAGAAGGTTAAAAATGTTTTGGCCGAGGACTCAAAAGTCACATGGGACCTTGATTTTTCATCCACATACCATTTGGCTAATGGACCTGTGAGCATACGCTAAAATAAACTTAAACAGAAGGAATTGTCCATGATGCTGTTTGAAGAGAACCATAGGTGGAAGGTCATGACATCATTGGTGAGGTCTTCCCCCATTTTTTCTTCAAAATTCAGAATGTATGAAGGTAGTTTGGTAGGAATATTAGGCCATGTGGGGTCATGAAATATAGAGTCATTCGTGAGTTTACTCAAATCAAGAATGTTGAGGAATGCCAAATATGGCATGTGGGGTGGTGGAGGAGGATTAGTTCTAGCCATGGTGTGAATAGGTAGTGGACTTGACCCTTGAGGGGTATTGGGTGGGTTTGTACTTCTCCCTTGAGAGGAATTTTTCCCCACGCCTCCTTGTGAAGGAGAGCTAGTGAATGGATGGCCTTGGGAAGTGGACCCAAGTAAGATGGAACCAAGAAAGGCTAATTCCAAAATGGTTGCACTCACAAGGGTGTGAGACGGTTGAGACGATGAGTTGGCAAGACTAGGAACTCCTCCTAGGATAAGAGGGAGATTTTACAGGCGTATGGAATGATGGGGATTATGTCGGTCCCCTATGATGTTTGACTAGAAAAGTGAATGTGTGTAAGTGGTGATGAGAGAAATAAATGCATAAGAGATTTATATAATTTTTGACCTTCACAATATATCTCACAATCACATGTAATTTAAATGAACATCATACATAAATCAATCGAAAAGAAGCATACAAGTGGGTAGGTGGATTTTTTTTTTCTTGGGGGAACAAAGAAAACAAATGCTCATGTCCTAAAAAGACGTAACATATTTCCTCTCAAATAGCACTGGACCTTCCAATAGTACTCAACAGTGGGGCCTGAAGCCACCAGAAGAGAAACTAGTGAAGGATGAAATAATCAGTTATAATGAGGGGTAGAGGGTGCATATCCAGAAAGAGTTGGCGATATTTCTCAATAGCCACACAAAATATGATCAAGGTGTAATTGCAGCCCATAATTGTAGCTGGGTAGATGTCCTAAAATTTAGCCACTAGGTACCTCGGTCAAAGTGCAACATTTAGCTTTTTGGCCTCAGAAATGGGTCACAGGTTGGATCCCTTCCAAGAGTTGCGTGACTTAAGGGGGGATGCATAGAACAATTATACCTTGGCCTTTGACCCTTCATGGGTATCTCCCTGCCTTGTGGTGTTAGGAACACTTGACTTGGAGGATTTTAAAGTTCCCTATTTGTCAACTTCTAATGTTTGAAGATGTGAGAACCACATAATGGGGGGTTATTTGGATTCCTACCCTCGAGATCCTACCTAGACTAAAAAATTTCTTTTGGCACCTCCTCTGGAGGAAAACATAGTGAGTTTTTAGAAAAAATTTAGATGTGGTTGTTTGAGAGATTGGTGGTTTGAACCAATCTCGTTTGAATTAAGTGGGTGTGGATAATTTCTTCAAGAAAATAGTGGGATGTCTCAGAATCCTTTTGGAGGAAACTTACTTCAACCTCCACAATTCAAGATGAAATTATGTGAGTGAGGAGTGACTTTTGTGTGATAAAGTAATAAAATGTGCCAAATTTTTAATAATATAGGTGTCAATTTGTAACATATGGACTTCCTATGGTCCTTACAAATCTTGATTACCTATCTTGATAGATGTCATTGGTACAACCTTGCAGAATTTTAAAGTCCGTAAAGAACTAGCATATGGACATATGGGTCCTTACCAATCCTTTAAACTCCCTGATGTGATTTAATCTAAGAAATATTTGAAAAACTATCCTATATTATAAGCATGTGGGCATGTATGCACCCATTTCTATAATCTTTAAACTCCCTTAGTGATGTAAATTAAGAAAGTAACTTCAAAACTATCCTAACTTTGCAACATGTGGGCATGTATGGGCGCTTACAAATTTAAGATGTTTTGGAAAGAGACTAAGAGGAACCGTAGGGGGGTTTTGTCCTCTCCTAAATATTTTGTTTTAAGGGAGATGAAATCTTCCCTCAATCATTTTTCTGATTCTCAAGATCGCTCTATGGTGCAAGAGAAGAGCATACTCAATGATTGAAGTTTGATTTTTGGTCCCAATGCAAGTGTTTATATATGTGATAGTAAAGGATCTCAACTTAACTTTTACGATCAAAATAAGCCATCCATGTGGAAAATCAAATAAAAAGAGGATAAATATGGTTCTTTTTAACCCCCTAAGTGCTTATGTTTTGACTAACCTTTCATGTGGAGAGGGAATCATAGTGTCGTGCATTTAAAAATTGCATGAAATAAAGCTTTTGAAGGGTAGGGGCCTTCCAAAAATCACAAAAACTCTTACAATTTTGGAATTTTGGATAGATGCATAGGTTACAGTTCAGACAGAGGCACAGTGGGCACACAATGCATAGAGAACCGAAGACTTGCTGGTGCATTGTGCACAGAATGCACAGGGAGCAATAATGTTGTGCACACACAATGCCTTGGATGTGCATATGTGGGCTGAAATACTCGCATAGGTTTTGATACGCATCGGGGGTGGGCAATTTTAAGTGGAATTATCCTCCTCCAGCTCCAAACAATTCTCTTTACAGGTAAGTATAGGCCGATTATGATCCCTGCAAGGAAAATGGGTCAAAAATAAGTGCTCAAACAACCTAAATAGGGAGGAAATTGATACCTAATCCCCAGTATAGTATCCAATCGATTGTGTCTTTTCGCCACTTGGGTGAGAAAAAAAAGGGCACTTGCAAGTATAGTTAGGCTTGCTAGACAAGAAAGAGGTTAGTGTATGAATTAATCAATCCAAAAACATGAAATAAACAAACAACTAAGAAAATGAAACTAAAATGCATAAGAAACTTGAACCAAGATCAATCAACCAAATGACCAATAATCATGCCACCAATGGATAACTATATTAGTGGGAAAACACCGTAGAGAAAGGAGGAATTATGGATACCCTCTTCCTCCTTGGGAGGTCTCTTGAGTGCCTATGTGAGAGCTCTTCTTACAATGATAAACTAGAAAGAAAATGGTGAAGAAATCCAAGCTTATCCCCTAAAGACGTGAGGTGAATAGCCTATTGAGATGTTTCTACAATGATCCAAGAAGAAAAAAGGTTCCTTGAGGGAGGATAGAAGTAACATAACAATATTATGAGATTATTTAATTCTTAGTGCACCCATGGCCTCCTTTTATAGCATGTCTTTGTGGAAATACTCAACTGGTTCTTAGTGTGGACAACGAGCCCTTTAGGGCATCCTTAGGTCTTTGACCAACCCCCCATTAAGATTCAGCTCTGATTTGAGGGTCAAATCAAGTTGGGAACTGGTCCAGAAGTGGGTGAGGGGTCGACAAGAACCATAAATGAGTCGCTCATAGGAGTGAGCATCTTTTCTTGTACATAGTCATGCATTTGGCACATTGTGTGCTCTATGGGCCTCTTTGGCCTGTGCACTATGCACTGTGCACACGCTTCCTTTAGTGTTTTAGCGCATGCCAATTTTTGACCAGTTGTATAGTTTTTTCCCCTTGGAAATGTTTTTTTGGTGTTGCAAGTGAACTAATAGGTGTGTGGAGATGTTAAATTCTTGTAACCATTTACATATGATGTTGCGAATGAAATTGATAACACCATGGTTCTTGCTAGCCTCCGGTCGAATTGGATACCACAGGACCTAGTGTTAAAATGGTTAGTGTAGAGTTTTAGATTGGCACCCGGTCAGTTAGGCTAGCCCRCTGACCAGGGGAGCATGACCAGGGGATATCTAGTTTGGGGGTSGGGGGGGGGCAYGTAAAACTCATCCTGTGGCCATATGACTAGGCCACGAAACCAAGATCCAAGATAGTAGGAGCCAGCGCACAACGGTTTAGTGTCTGGCCACATGGAGGCACCCATGTGACTAAGAGCACAAAGAAAGGGGGGTTGCACCCTAATATTTCTCCAATGTGGGTTTTTACACTATAGTATATTATTTTAAAAGGATTTTCAGCTAGAGTTGGGATATATTATCCATTTTTGGGAGATATTGATCCCTTTTTTAGGCTAGATCTTGGGGGGAAGTTGGGAGATGGTTACCAAATTTAGATCTATATAAATGAGGGATTCTTCAAGCCATGAGAGGAAATTTAGAGTGTTAGGATATTTAGACACTTAGGAGTTAGTAATATCTAATTGGTCTATTGTGTCTTTAGGTAAAAGTGTGTTTTCTAGTGTGTTTCTTTAGTATGCATTAGTATGCATTTGTAGTTAGGAAATCCGATGGTCACGATATGTTCCCAACATAGAGTGAGCTGATGGTTCATACTCTCCTCGATATTAATGGCCATTGATCCATGGCTTAACACCTGATTGGTCCATGATCTCTATTTAAAGAGCATGGAAGGTCATTTTTCGATGATTGATTGTGAGAAAATCTCTTGAAAAATCTCTCTGTAATCTTTTTCTTTGCATTAATAAACTGCTCCAAGTAGTCGCGTTAGTTGGGGCCGTGGATGTTTCCCCGTAGGGGTTTTACCATGTGAAAACATCAGTGTATTGATCTTTGATCTGGTTATGTGAGTGGTTACTGAAGGTGTTTGTCCTTTGTTGGAATATCTGTGTTGTTGAACATGGTATCAGAGAAACAATTGGTGATCTTGTCGGTGATCCTTCAGATCACCGTCGGACACTTTCACAGTTCCAGCGAGCCTCTTTTCTTTGGCTCAAGTTTCAGAAACTCATGATCCAGAGACATTTGCAGAAGCTTCAGGTCATCCAGTGTGGGATACAACAATGAATGAAGAGTATCATTCTTTAATGGAAAATGATACTTCAGATCTTGTACCTCTTCCAAAAGGAAGAAAACTTGTTAGATGCAAATGGGTCTACAGAACTAAGTATGCATCATATGGAAGTGTTGAAAGACACAAGGCTTAGTTAGTTGCCAGAAGATTTTCCCAAGTTGAAGAAATTGACTATAATGAAACCTTTTCCCCTATAGAAAAAATGAATTTCATCTACCTTGTTCTTGCCCTTGCTGCCTCACATAAATGGGAGTTCCATCAGATGGATGTTAAATCCGTCTTCTTGCATGAAGATTTGCAAGAAAAATATACATGGAACAACCTCCTAGCTATGTCTATAATGAATCTAGCCTTGTTTTTCGCCTCAAGAAATCTCTTTATGGTCTCAAGAAAGCTCCCTGAGCTTGGTATGCCAAAATGGATAGCTTTCTTATTGCCACTGGATTCCTTAGATGCCATTATGATCCTAATGTCTATACCAAGAAAGTAGGAAGCCATCTCATAATCCTTTTCCTTTATTTTGATGACCTTATCCTTACTGGTAGTGACTCAAAACTTTTAAACCATGTGAAAACCAACCTTAAGAAGAAATTTGAAATGACATACTTAGGCTTTTTGCACTATTTCCTTGGCCTCCAAGTTTTGTAAACCAATGAAGGAATTTTTCTTTCCCAGTCTAAGTATGCTTGTGACCTTCTTCGTCACTTTCACATGAACGATTGTAAACCAACCCCTTCTCCCTTCTAGTCTGGAGTCAAACTTTCTGCCACCTGTACTTCTCCTGAAGTTGATGTCACCCTGTATCGTCAGTTAGTTGGTAGCCTCTTATACTTGACTCATACCCATCCTGATATTTCCTTTGTTGTTGGTCCTATTGCTCGATATATGAAAACACCCCATGAAATTCATTGGAAAGCAGCTAAACGGATACTTCACTATGTTCATTATATAGTTTAGTTCATGATACATTATAGTTTAGGGGGGACTCCTTTATTGGTTGGTTTCACTGATTTAGATTGGGCCGACAATCCTGATGATCAGAAGTCTACTATAGGTTATGTTTTCAGCCTTGGTTCAGGACCTGTCACTTAGGCCTGTAAGAAACAATAGTCTATTTCACTTTCTTCAGCAGAAGCAGAGTACCGAGAAGCAATAAATGCAAGTCAGGAAGCCCTGTGGCTTCACCAGATCCTTTCATAGTTTGGATTCTAGCACCAGCACCCAACTAGCCTTTGGTGTGATAATCAGAGTGCCATCAAGCTCGCCAAAGACCCAGTTCAACATCAGCATAGTAAACACATCGATCTACACATGCACTTCATCAAAAATCTCATTCATGATCAAGTTATTAAAGTTCTCTTTTTGCCTACAGAAGATCAAGTTGTAGACATTTTCACAAAGTCTCTTACAGAAGAGAATTTTTCCAAACTTTGATCTATGTTAGGAGTTAAGAAAATTGTCATTAAGAGGGGATAGGCTCTAATTCCTCCTTCCTTCTCCTATTGTGTCACTATTGTAAATCCTTCAATCTTATCCCAAGTTTGTTCTTAAGGGGGGATGTTAGGATATTTAGACACTTAGGAGTTAGTAAGATCTACTTGGTCTATTGTGTCATTAGATAAAAGTGTGTTTTCTAGTGTGTTTCTTTAGTATGCATTAGTATGCATTTGTATTTAGGAAATCATATGGTCATGATATGTTCCCGACATAGCGTGATCCAACAGTTCATACTCGCTTTGATCTTAACAGCCATTGATCTATGTCTTAACACCCAATTGGTCCATGATCTCTATTTAAAGAGCATGGAGGGTCATTTGTTGATGATCGATTGTGATAAAATATCTTGTAAAATCTCTCTGTAATCTTTTTCTTTGCATTAATAAACTACTCCAAGTGGTTGTGTTGGCTGGGGTCATTGATGTTTCCCCGTAGGGGTTTTACCATGTGAAAACATTAGTGTGTTGATCTTTGATCTGGTTATGTGAGTGGTTACTGAAGTTTTTCATCCTCTATTTGAATACCTATGTTTTTGAACATAGAGCAGGCCGATGTTGAATATTTTCCAAGCCAAAGACATTTTTATGCAGGGAAGCTGCTGAGGAGATTACCTTTGTGAGCCATTTCCAGGAGCTCTGGTCATCTGATTTCAGTGTCGTTTCTTTTTTTGGGTTCCATAGATATGTAATAACAAGACCATATATGTTTGTAACCTTTTTGGCACTATTATGATTCCATTTTAAATCTTTGAACAAAAATAAGAAAACTTCACCCACTGAGACAAAGGCTCAGAGACATAGGAAAGATTTTCAAACTCCGTTATCACTTTGGTGTTCTATGGTTTGTTGTCATTCTTTCTTTATTTCAGATCTGTATATGTTCATATGGATGTGATGTTTCTTCTATAATTATTCATCTTGTATTTATCTTCCTAAATGGTTAATAAACACATGCATAATAACTCAACCATTGTCATTTAAAAGATCTTGTCGGATCGGAGAATGTGGGAGGGAGAGAGAGGAAGACAAAGAGGGGAGGTAGAGAGAGAGTGTGTTATCGTGTGGGAGGGAGAGAGAGGAAGACATAGAGGGGGGATAGAAAGTGTGCATGGGAGAGTGTGGGAGGGAGTGAGAGCAAGGAATAGAAGGGAAGTAGATAGAGTATGTGAGAATGTGAAAGGGAGAGAGAGGGATATAGAGAGGGGGGTTTTAATGTCCCCAACCACTCATGACCAAGCCATGCTACATGAGGGAACACTTTCATTCTCTCACTGTTGAACATACTGTAACATACCCAGTATTCAACTGAGCTATGCCACATAAATTTTCTCTTCAAACTGCATGCAATTATAACATATACATACACCACTCTTGTAGAATATTTACATATAAACATAAATAAAGAATTAAATTATGTAAATATATGATTTCATACTGAAATAATAGTAAACATTGACATGCAACATGTACAGGGAAATACCCATAAACATACAGACAGTTATAAGAACATATATGATAAATTGTAACATAAGCACGTAAATAACAATGTAGCATGTAAATTTATCATACGATTGGTACTTATCTTGTAAATATTGTCACCAACTACATACAAACCATCCACGAATCTCCCAGCCTTAGACTACACTGTTCATCACTCTCAATAGTGATTCACCCCCAAGCTAGGACTAAACTCCACCGAGGTAAAGGGATTCCTAACCAGGCTAAAGGCTCATAGACAATAGGAAAGGCTTGTTTTGAGGTGCTCACTCAACTAACAGCCTACAACCTCTCATTCCCCAAATGCCTATCCCACCCAAGGAAGTGTTCCCCTTCTCTGCTCAACATTCCTTCGGCTGCCGCACTTCCCTTCTAGGGCTTCAGCAACAGGCCAGACAGGAAGTCTCAGAGAATTGTAGCTACATTTTATCACCTTTAGGAAATCAATTCCCAACAATTCTCTCGCTCAGTTAATTTCTCACGGGCTTGACAACCCGCCTCTTCAATTTCCCACGAACCTGACAACCTGCTTCTTCAATCCCACTCCCAAGATAACTAGGTACACAAACATGAAATGGTTATGGAAATAGGCTCAGATATAGTGAAATGAATTTCTGAAGGATAACTCATTGTGTGAGTGAAAATGGTCATGGAATCATTGACTAGATCACTGAATGATGGAAGGGATCATAGGAGAGATGATCGTAAGAATGACAGAGAAAAAAGTGTGTAAATGAACTAAGTCCCCATGATATGTATGCATGTCCCCATATTGACACTTGTCATGTTGGAAGCTACTTTGGTCCACTTGTCCCCAACTTTAGAACATAGGATAAAATAACTATCCATACTTTATTTTTTAAGAAATATTAATATAATATTCCTTTTTGGCTTAAGCTCTCTAGCTTAGCCATTTCCCTTAAATTTTGGCCCTCCCTTTCCCTAACTGGTGGATTTCAGTCCCCCATCTCTTTTATCGTGGTCAATCTATGTGCAGCGATGTATTTTATATTAATCACAAGACATATAAAAAATAGGTGCATTGGCCTTTAACATCTAGGTTCTCTGGCCTGATTCCAAAACATAAGCATCCCAGCTTATAAAAACTGGCTCACTAGCCTATAAAACATATCATATACACAAGGCTCATTGACCTCCATACTGTGTGCACTTTAGTTACTGCGCGTGGTATCCAAGAATGTGCACACTACATCATTTTACTTCACAGTACATGTGCGCACTATGCCATGAAAGGGGCATTATAAAATGATGTCAAAATAGCTCACCAACTTAAGTATACTTACATTATATTTAGATTTTCATTCGGTCAAGGGATATTACAATCCCCTCCCCTTATTTATGCACTTTCCTCAGTGCATCATATACCCATATACAATAAAATTTTCAAAAATCCTCAAAAAGAGGCGGGTATTATGTCCACATTGCATCCTCATGCTCCCAAGTGGCATCCTCAGGACCGTACTAGGTCCATTGGACCTTTACAAGCCCTATGGCTTGATTCTGGAGCTTCTTGATTTTTTGGTCCAAAATGCACACTAGATGCACTTAAAAAGTGCCTTCTTGCTCCACCTGAATGACATTCCAATAAATATTTCTTTAGCAATGATACAAGGAATACATTATGAATAGACATAGATGCAGGCAATGCAATCATATAAGAAAATAGACCAATCCTCTCTAGGATTTCAAATGGCCCACAAAATCTGGTTGCCAACTTGGCACGGCTTCCCAGCTTCAAGGAACTCCTGTTATCTTTCACCTTCAGGAAAACATGATCACACACTTTGAACTCTCTGTGGGTTCTGTTCTTATAGGCATAACTTTTCTACGTGTCTTTGGCAACTTTTAAATTCTACTTAATTTGTATCATTTGGTCCACCATCTTCTTGAAAAAATCTGGCCCAACTACTGTCCTATCAGCTGGATTATCCCAACTCAATGGAGTATTGCACTTTCTGTCGTAAAGTGATTCAAATGGGCTCATCTTCAACGATGCCTGATACCCATTGTTGTAAGTGAATTCTACCAAGTGCGGGTATTCCTCGCATTTCGATGGTTTGTCCATCACATACATTCTCAATATGTCTTCTATCACTCTATTCACCCTCTCTTTCTATCCATTAGACTCAGGATGATAACCTATACTAAAGTTCAGATTCATTCGGAATCCTTTGAACAATCCTTTGAACAATCCTTTCCAAAAATTTGAGGTGAATTTTGGGTCTCTGTCGGACACAATTGTTTTAGGAATTTCGTGCAATTGTGTCACTTCCTTCATGAAAATATCATCAACATCTGTTGCCTTGTGAGTAGTTTTAAGTGGAATAAAATGTGAAGCTTTTGTAAGCTTATCCACCACCACCATGATCGAATCATGCAACTTTCCAGTTCTAGGAAATCCCATAATAAAATCCATTGTCACCACTTTCCACTTCCATTCAGGAATGGGAAAAGGTTGTAGCAACCCTACTGGGTGCTTATGATCAGCTTTAACTTTATAGCATTCCATACATATAGCGATGTATTTAATGATATCTCTCTTCATACCTGGCCAAAAGTAATGGCTCTTGACCACTGCCACGGTTTTATGATATTCAGGGTGCCCTGCATAAGGGACATTATGAATTTCAAGAAAAATCATACATTTCAAGTCCTGGACATTTGGAAAAAAAAAATTGTTCTTGTGCAACAATATTCCATCTATTCCCAAATTATAATTATCCACCTTTTGCGGCATCTTACCCTGCTATAGCTTTGCTACCAATTCACTGTATTTCTGATCTGCATTTCCAACCTCCAGAATTTTTCTTTTAATATCATTTTGATACATGCTAATGGTTGTGGCATGTAGTTCATGCACCCTCATGCTGAGTGCATCAACCACTTTATTCTCTTTCCCTTTGATATGCTTTATATCAAAGTCATATTCAGTTAGAAATTCTAACCATCTACTTTGCCTAGCATTTAGATTTGGCTGATCAAATAAATAGTTCAGACCATTTTGGTCTATTCTTAGCTCAAACCTCTTCCCCGTGAGGTAATGTCTCCATCTCCTCAAGCCATGCACTATGGCTTCCAGCTCCAAATCATGAGTGGCATATTTTATTTCCTTCTCCTTCAAATTCCTTGATTCATAACACATAACAAACTCATTTTGACTGAGGACTCCACCAAGTCCTTCATTACATGAATCTGTGCATACAATGAAGTCTTCATTTGGGTCTCCAATCCTTAATATTGGAGCACTTGTCAATAATTGTTTCAAGTGTTGGAAACTCTTTTCACAATCCAATGTCCACTAAAAATTCACCACTTTTCTTTGCAAGGAAGTGATTGGGTGTGCTATCTTTGAGAATCCTTCAATAAATCTTCTGTAGTATCCTGCAAGACCCATGAATGATCTCACCTCTGTCACATTCTATGGTTCTAACCAATCTCTAATGGCTTCTATCTTCTCAGGATCCACTATTATCCCATCCTTTGAAATGATATGCCCCAAATAATGAATTTGTTTCTGATAAAATGAGCACTTGCTCAATTTAGAATACAACTGATGTTCCCTTAATACTTGCAACACCATCCTCAAATGATGTTCATGCTCTTCATACCTAGAATTAACGTTGGCCAAACTCACTTGGGCTCCTTGGAGGGTATACCCATGATTATGTGTGGGAGCTTGCACTAGGGTGTAAGTCTGTTAATCAGGTCGTCAACGTAACTTTTCCACACGCTCTATCTTAGCCCCTTCTTACTTTGTTCCCGCGACATTGGATTTCATCACCAACTAGTGTGCTCATTGTGAGAAGGTTTTGTTTGCTTGCTTGCTTATTAGATTTTTAGTGTGTGCTATTTTTTTTCCTTAGAGGACTCTAGATTGGATTTTTGTTTTTAATGGTGTCAATTCTTGGAATGAACAATGAAGGAACTCCTGCTCCAGGGGAACCTTTTTTTTTTCCGTCTTATGGAAACATTGGTCCTCTTCACCTCGCTACTTTGAGCCTTCTAGGTCTCACAATTGGATTGTCGGTGTGGTTGTTTTCCACTCAGGTAATCCCGAATGCAGTAAGTGCTTCAGTCGTAAGCACTTCCCCCCAAGAGCATCAACCTCATGTTGATCCTTCACCATCTTCACCAGTAAGGTATTCTTTGCCTTCTTCTCTTGCAATGTCACCTTTCGTTTCTTCTTCTTTGTTAGGTGAAAGTTCTGAGGCTAGTAACCTGGTGAATAAGAAGAAGAATAAATGGAATATTAAGAAGAAGAAAGATAAACAAAGGTCAACACCTCCAACCACTGTCAAACATATTGGAAAACAACCAATTACTATTAATTGTGCTGGGAGTGTTGATGATGTCAAGATCGCCCAAATAACTTGTCAGCCCAAGTACCCTTGAAAGATTTGTAAGGGTATCCATCTTCTTAAGGATTTCCCTAGTCTATCCAAGGTTATAGAAGTATGGTCTACACATCCTTGCCAACCCATGTCGTTAGCCTCTGAACAACATGCTGATGACTTCCCATCAACTAGTCATGATACCATTGGGAAGAAGAAAAGTAGGGTCAAGTTCCTGTGCATCTTATGCAAAGGGAGTCATCTCACTCACCTTTTCCCTAGGATGGATGAAGCCTCTAAATTACTGGAAGACATGACTATTTCACAACCTCAACTTCCAGTTGCTTACCGTAAGCTTTCTCTCAACCCTCCAATAGTTGATGGAATGATCACTCCAGTCCCTTCACTGGTCAATTCGGTTGATCATGTGGTCAATCTAGTCACGTTCTTACTTGAACCAGTTGACAAAGTGGTTGATCTGATACCATCCTTAGTCAATCTCATTCTCCCCTCAGAGAGAGAAACTAAATAGGTCGATCTGATCCCATCCTCGGTCGATCCCACTCTCCCATTAGAGAGTGTCACCCAAGTGGTTGATCTGTTTACACCTGTCGACCCCATTCTCCCCTTGGAGAATGAAACCCAAGTGGTTGATCTGAACTCATCATCAGTTGATCCTACTCTCCTGCTAGAGAGTAAACTCGATACTGCCCATGTTTTTCTTGTTGATATAGAATCTCCTGTGTCGAGGGGTATTCCTCCTTCTCTCGTAGGACCCCCTTCAAGTAATGAGGCCATTCGTTTTGATTGGGGTGTGCTAACTGGACCTCATATTCCCTCTTACATTCCTTTCTAGATTACAATACAGGTTTTTGGTTGGGATTTTCCCCAGATGTTGATAGATGAAGGTTCGTCTGTTAGTATTTTGTCCTCTATTGCTTGGAAAGATTTGGGTTATCCTCCACTTGCGCTGGTTACATAGAATCTGTTAGCTTTTAACAGAAGAACCAGTCAACCTTTAGGGACCCTTCCTCAGTTTCCTATAACTTTGGGAGGGAAAATTATCTTTATTGATGTCATGGCCGTCCAAGACCCCTTGGATTTTTCTTTACTCCTTGGGCGAGATTATGTCTATGCCATGAAAGCTATTGTGTCTACTCTTTTCCATGTGATATCTTTCCCTCACGATGGACGGGTTGTGACTATTGATCAACTTTCATTCATTGACCCCAACTGGATTTCCTCCATGAATGGTTATTATATGCAGACGGTATTGCCCCCGCCACAGGTCAATTATGTGGCATTGTCTCCCATGGCTTTGATTTCTGATGACTTAGATCCAATAGTTGACATGGTCATCTCTTTCATAGGGTTTTTAGAGAATGATCTCTTTAATCCTGTCATGACCCTCGACATGGTGTCCTTCCAGAGTGTGTTTCTTGGAAGCCATGACTGAGTTTTGTCCCTTGACATGGTGTCATTCCGAAGCATTGTCCTCTTGGAATCCATGATCAAGAAAAGTTCGAGGATAGTTTTTGCGTCTCTGAGGCAACCTCGTTAAAAAATGAAACAAATGTCTTTGAGCATAGTTTTCTAATTTCAAGTTTGTTAAAAAATGAAACCACTTGAGGATAGTTTTTTCGTCTCTGTCGCAACCTCATTAAAAAATGAAACAGAGGTTACGAGCATAGTTCTTGTTTCTGTGTCAAGCTCGTTAAAAAATGAAATAGTTTTCCCCCTCTCTGTTTGAGTCAAGTCCTTTGTCTAGTATTTGAAACTTCATTTCATTCTCCTTTGCAGTTGGATGAAATGAGGCTTGGGGAGCAATACTTTCATCCTTTGGACTTCATGCTGAAGTAGAGCGCTAGTTTCTTAAGCTCGGGGATAAGTACCAACCATCCCTGTGTTATGAGTTGGGAAGTCACAAGCATAGTTTTCTATGGTTCAATCTTGTGTAAAAATGAAGCCACTTACCTGAAGCATAGTTTCCTCTGGTTCAAGATTGCATAAAAATGAAACCAGGTCCAAGCATAGTTTTGTTTAGTTTTTAATCTTGTGTAAAAATTAAAATCTATTCCAAGCATAGTTTTGTTTTGTTTTAAAGCTTGCGTAAAAATGAAAACAATCCCAAGCTTAGTCTTTGTTCTTTATCATGCTCGTAAATACATGAGAATAAGTTACCGAGATTAGTCTTTGTTCTTTCTCATGCTCGTAAATACATGAGAATGCAACCGAGTATACTTTTATCACTTTTTCATACTCTTAAAGGTTATACAAAAAAGGAACCCACTGGATTTCCCTTTAAGCTCTTTTCAGACTCTCTAAAAATGAAACGATTGTCGAGCGACCTTGCTATTTTCACGCTCATTAATGTATTTGAAGAAATCATATGTTGGGTGATAATTTATCTCTTTTTCAGTATCATCAAACTATTTTACGAAAAAGGAACTGAGAGAGTTCTTTTTTAAGTGTTTTTCCAGACTCTATAATCATGAAAAACCTTCGAGTTTTCTATCTTTGGACTCGTTAAACAAACATCGAAAGGCCCATATGGGACTGAACCACTCCTTCCTAGGGTTCGTTAAACATACTCTGAAGGACTCATCCAAAGGATGAGTTTACATTACAAGCATATGTTATCCTCCTCAAGCTTGCGTAAAAATAAAGAGGTACTCGCCAGAAATGGTGGGGGAAAATTGGGAAAGAATTGTGTCTAAACCTATATTCCATGAAAGAGTCGCTTTTGAACAAGACACCCTTTCACTCTCTTTGTGTCTAGGTTGGAAAATCCACTTGTGTCCTGATCATACTCCTTTATAAGATTACAAATCGGTCTGTGATCCCTGTTGTTGAGTCAGTGTTTCCAAGACAATTGTCATGTCGTCAATATGTTCAAAGAGAAGTTCAACCCAAAAAGCCTTTTATTGTGTTGGCCATTTCTGTAGTCTTAAAGCCTTCTATTGTGTCAGCCATCCCTGATTTAGTCCTAAATCACTTGTTACTCTGATCTACATCAAATCTTGTTACTTGTTTCATGTCATTGATGTGGGATACATTAAGGCCCTCCTGTGATGAGTCTTTTCCTGTCGACTTCAACTAATTATCCAGGAATTAGACTTAGAAACTAATTGGTACCTTGGAACTTGCATGCCTTAATGGCAGGTTTCCTCACTTTCGACAGTGGGTTTTCATTATTGACCCCTGATCGGGAGATTCCACCGAGTGTTCGACTTCAGCTCATTTATTCACATTCGTTGGATTGTACTAGTGTACCTTGGGAGTCATTGACATTAATGGTGATTTCCTTCACAGTTGTTAACGGTATACACTAATGACCAGTAATCAAGTGGTTTCTACCATGTTTGACTTCAACACATGTATTTGCATGGTTAGATTCGTACTATAGAGTGATAGAGATAAAGACCCTGGATCTTTTCTGACAGATCCAGGTTGCATTGGAGTATATTCAATGTACTGTTGCATAGATCCACATTGTATGTTTGGTGTATATGTTCAAATTTGAGTCTTTAACACATAGATACACAGCGTATTTTTGGTGGCTATGTTCATATTTGAGTCATATTGGAATGGATCCACAGTGTATGTTTCGTGGCCATGACCTGTCTTACTTGACATGGAACTTCACATGTCGGCATTTCTGCTTTGATTCATTTGTATTCTGAGTATGGGAATGCCTACCTCAGGGATGATATATTATTGTATTGTATTTCCTTGTTTGTTGGCAGGTTTCCGACCGACTGTTTCTTGTTCCCTACACACACTCGGCAAAGTATTTCAGCTATCACTCTGTTCTAACTTCATACTTTGGGGGGATCTCTGTTACACATTATTTTCATCATCCCTATGATCATTAATGATGTAAACCTATCTGTTTCCTTCATAGGGGTCAATGGCCTGAGTTCCTGAAGAGAGAAGGGAGAAGAACTTTTCCTAAGAAAAGAAGTTGCATTTTCCTATGTAAAAACCTTATAAAAAAGGAAGTTCGTAGGCTGCCTATGTATTAGGGTGTGAGAATGCCTAATTATCGTAGGCTGCATCATAGCTAGGGTTCAAACAGTTTGCAGGTTGCACTATAAGCAGGGTGCGAGAATGCTTACACGTGGTAAAAATGAGCGCTTTCTCGAATCTTCTAGAAGGAAAAACTTCCATGGTGAGGTGGCATCCGAATGGTTTGGATATTACTTTCTTTCATGATTTAGTGGGATCATCCTAACCTCCTCACCTTATCCTCTTCAACTTATAAAATGAGATGAACTCTCATGGAGAAGGGGTTCCTGAGCTTGTTAGCTTTGGTTGGCTTGGAATTATTAGCTTGGTTGGAGTGGCTTTGAGATTTTCTTTGTCAAGATAGATTGTGAATATCATCAGATATATGCTCTCAGAATTGTTAGAGTGAAAGTGTGTGGGGAATGAAGGACAGTCGGAAGGGATCTTA
>JASDQU010101971.1:109570-164478 GCA_032191745.1 Picea mariana
CTTTGTCAAGATAGATTGTGAATATTATCAGATCTGTGCTCTCAGAATTATTGGAGTGAAAGTGTGTGGGGAACAAAGGACAGTTGGAAGGGACCTTACGACATCAAGGCCATGGTTGTAATATTTCTTTCACATTTAATATGATACAATAATATGATTCTTTCCTATAAAGCTTGTTGTGTTTTATTGTATGATTCCTTGATCACATACATAGGTTTATATTGAGTTTATGCTATTACTATCACTTTGGTTGGTTGCATTCTTTTGCAGGATCATCATGGTATGAGCATTGGAATGGAGCTAGGATGGTGATGGCGAGAGGAAGCGACATTTAAACCGTATGTCACTCATCCCTCTTTAGTTAATAAATTCAATATCTAAAACTTAAGGAAAATGTCATGTTCTGGTGTGTTTTGTTCTAGATCCAAGTGGATATAGGGAGATCAATGAGTGTCCGCACCTACCAATTAGTCCAATAGCAATTTCATCAATTTTTGGACGGATGGTAGCAGAGGTAAGGGGCCCCAGAGATGATAGGCATGTTCTTAAACAATCTCTTTACAATAGGATAACTGTTATCATTCCCTTTTTGTAATTTTTGGATTAATATGATTATATAAATGTAGAAGCAGATTTTGGATTGTTTATTACAAGATTCCAACTGGTGTTGTTATGAGTCTTGTTTTCTTTCATAGTATGCTTTTCTTGTAAGCTTATATTTCACTTCCATCTGTCTGAATTAGAGGAATATAAAACTCAGAATTCATTTATGAGATGCTCTCAGCTTAGCAATTTAGGCTATATTTATTTCTTCTCAAACCAACTCTAAATTCAATTTAAATAATTCTCTGATGCGGTTGTGTGTTTCCTTTTCCTCTAATACCATGCAAATTTTCTATTAAAATCAGACTCATTGATCTAAAAATGAAGAGGTTTGTAACCTTGAAATATTTGCAAGTTTAAATTAAGTGTTCTTAGGAAAAAGGATCAATTTGAAAACACATAAGTTAGAGAAACTTTCACATTCAAGGTTCATATAATAACCAACAAATAGCAGTGAACAGTAAACACATAACACAACAAATGATAAAGGACTTCACCCCTCTCTTGGGCTACATCTCTCGGTCCAGCTTCCAATGGATCTTTTATATTATTTGATCAAAGTGATAAAATCAGTTCTTTACAGTGCTAAAAATGCCAAATAGATGGCTCCAATGGCTCCAAAACGTCCAAAAACCCCTCAATGGGCTTTTTCGGCACCTGGTTTGGCCAGAAAATGGAGATATGCTTCCTAGAAGTTTTCCCCTTCAAGGTTGCTATCTCTGGTTCACCAAAACGCATCTCTGTGTGTCCAACCTAGCTTCTGGGCATTTTTCATCCCTAAACCTAGCACCCAAGTGCATTCTAAAATTGGTTCCAAAGTGTCGCACCATTAGCAGATCTTGGCCCCCCAAAGTCAGAGGTGTTGGGCGCATGGGGCCATGTGGCCAAGTTTTTAGCGCATAAAAGGGTTTGTGTGCATGTCGGGCTAAGGTCGTGCCAAGTGTTGGGTGCAAAGGGTCCAACCGTTTACACATAAATGTGTGTGCCAAACTTGCTTGTGTGGTCACATGGTAAAAGTGCTAACAATCGGGGGCTCGGGCTAAGCCCCAGCCCCGGCCCCGCGCCCAAATGAAATATATTTAAACTTAAATAATTTTTAAAACCTTTAGTGTTAAGAAACACTATAGGGGCACACTTGTTGGTGGCCTTTTCCAAATCTCTTCCCTACCCAGAGGTCACGAGGTTGATTCCTATGGATTCCAAATAATTTTTCCAACTACCAACCAAAGGGGGTGCCATGTGGCAACCCACGACTGGGACACATGGCACCATTTCATTCACACAATCGAGGACATGTGTTGAAAACAAATTCACCCACATCACTATCATGCCACATCAGCTACTGCCACATCATATGTATGTCATCCATGTCATCATATGGCCCATGCCACGTCATATGTATGGACTATACAGTCAGCAATTTTTTATCTGTTTGGAAAATCAGACAGAATGTGATATCTCACTCATATAGTGTTTGTTTGAACCCATTCGAAGTGAGTTGGGTTTGTGATGATGAGGCCTACATCCCTGTTTGTTTTGAAGCGATTCTGAGCACTTTGAATTTTGAGCAAAATTTGATCCCCTAGATCACTCCTCCCCATTGGGAAGATTTTGGACCTCCAAAGACTACTTTCAGTCTATTTGAAGATGAGGGTATAGTTCCCTCACCTTCCTAATCTCAATCCACTTGGAATTTCTTGGATTTTCATTCTTAAGACCAACTTAAAGGTATTCCACATTTCCTCGTTTTGAAGTTCTCATCCTCCTGTCAAGGATTGTGTCTTCATGCAGTTTTGTAAGGTATTCTAGAGAGAAATAATCTATAGAAGGAATCTGAACATGCTCTCCTTGATCATCAATCAAAGGAGGCTGATACAATTTAAAATTCTCAACATTGACAACTGCATACATTTGCATATAAGGAGGCAAATCCAAATGGAAGGCATTGTTAGCAATCTTTTCAAGAACCTTGTCCTTTAAGACAAACTTGATTTCCAACTTGGAAACTGTGATCAACATGATGCTTGTCATGTCTTGTCTTGTACTTGGTTTGACTCTTTTCCAACTATTCTTGTACCATTTGATGTATCAACTGAATTTTTTCAATGAACTTTTCTTCCTTATTGATCCAGGTGGATATCGGTGGCCACCCACCTTTTCCAACTGGCTCAAAACAACTTTTTGGCAATTTTGGCAATTTACTATTTTTAGTAGGTTTTAACTCCCAGGGCCATTTTGAGGGCCTAAATGAAGGTTTTTCAAGATTGAGGTTCTCAATGATAGCTAAAGGCATAATTGAGCCCCCAAAATGAATCTCCTCGATGATACCTTTCCAATGAGCTATTATATGCCTAAAACGGAGATCACATGCAAAAGTTACAACCCCGGGAAGTTGATGTACTAACTTACCCAAATGGGGCCCACATGACTTTTGGTGCTTCATCTCCTAGGGTTAGGTTTTTGGATGTCTAGGGTTTTTGGCATTCCTGTTTATTGTAAAAAAGAATTCAGAGCCTCATTTTAATCATCTTCTTGTAAATGCGAGTAGCCATCACATCTCTTTTCGGAGATAAGCTGCCACCATTCTATCGAGTCTTTCACTATGTATTTTACAGTCTCTGTATATTTATTTCATTTATAGAAATCATGTATTACTGTATATCTATGTTTATGGTTTCATCTCTGATATATTTCTATTATATTATTGAATATCTGTGATATCTCTGTTCATTTCTTTATTATATCTCCGATCTCATTTCATGCCGAAAATAATCCAGATCAGTGGTATCAGAGCAGGTTGTTCTTGGTCATTTCTTTTAGTGCATGTCCTTGACGAGGTCTGAGTATAGCAATTTGGGTCTTGATCTTGTCTCTCTTGAGGACAATCTCTCTTGCACACCCAAGAAACCCTCAATGGCGTAATAAAAGAAAAATGACAGAGCAGACGATCCTATCAATCTGTTGCTTAAGCAATCTCTCACGCGATAGAAGGACGAAATGATGGAGAATTTGTCCCACATTCTTCAATGCCTGTCGATAGCATCAGGCACATATTCATCTAGTGGCCACTTTGGAGGCACCTCGCCTTTCAAGGTACAATTTAATTTTGATATTCCTGTATTTGAAGGATAGATAGATGCAGAAGCCCTAGAAAAATAGTTAACTCTGCTAGAAGGTTATTTCTTTGTTCACAATTTTTCTGACAAAGAAAAGATCACCTTCTAACTCCTTAAAGCTCTCCCTCATGTCAAACATTGGTGGGAAACTTACTAGGAGAAAATTTCCACAGAGGAGCCTAGAATATATGGGGTTGATCCCACTTGGGATTTTTTTGTGGATGCAGTAAAAGAACAGTATTACCCTGTTGGCAACTATGAAGACCAGTACATGAGATGGACCACACTACGGCAAGAGAGGGGCCAAGTAGTTCCAGAGTTCACCAATACCCTCCATACCTTACACACCAATATGGGTATCAAAGACTCCGAGCGACATTTGGTTCTGAAATTCCATGGGGCTCTACACAGATACATCCAGACTAAAATGGATTTTCTAGACATCTCATCACTCAGTGCTGCTTATCGATATGCTGTTAAAATTGAGCAAAAATTTAAGCACTGGAACAAATGGGAATTTGGGTCTACAAATCCGCAACAACCAAAGTATGACAAAGATGGCCCTAACAAAGAATCTCCCAAAAATTAGTCCAAGACACAGGAAAAGAAGGGTTGCGGGAAGTCAAAGAAGGGCTTCGAAAAATGGTGTGATTTCCACAAAATCCCCTGGAACAACACCGATGAATGTCACTCAAAAAATTCATTGTTGGCCGAGATCAAAGATAAGGAGCCGAACCCTAATTCAGAATGTGATTCTGAAAATACTAGTAAAGGACAGATCATTGACGTAGACCCCACTTCTATTGTCGTGACTGCAGCAATTCAACCAGAAGAACCAATAGATCCTGAAGAGGGGGAGTGCCTTTTTCATTCACAAATGTGGGTGAAGGGGACCCCACTGCATTTTATTGTTGATAGCAAAAGCCATAAGAACCTCATCTCAGCAGAGCTCATCAAGAATTTGAGATTGTCGAAAACACCACACCCGCAGCCATACAACATTGGGTGGATTCGGCAAGGATGAGATCTTTGTGTCAGCCAACAGTGTCAATTGTCATACAACATCCAACCCTTCAAGGATGAGGTATTATGTGATGCTTCCCCACTGGATGTCTATGATGTCATCTTGGGTCAACCATATATGTGGAGACGCCATGTTGTTTATGAGTCTCGACCTCGTAGTGTCATTGTTACTTTGGGGGTCATCTCTACATAATACCAAAGGTAGTTTCGACTACTGTTCCACCTATAAAGTGTTGCAAGGTAGTATCTCACACTGCAAAATTCAGCTTCTTCACAATCTGTTCAAAAGGAGAACAAAAGGACACTGCAACCACTACAGCCTTGCCCCAAGCACCTTCTATCCAACAAAAGCAGGTCGACAATGTTACAAAAAAGTGAAAAGATTCCCTTTGCACGTCTTCCTTTCATGTATCTCGACTTGTTGAATAGCCTCAACCTCAACAGGCTCGTGATAGACTTCCAGAAACTAAGCAGTGCGACGTCTCCAGCAAGACAAGTAGCTCACCAAGATGTATATTCAACAAATGATTTTCCTTCTCCCCCGGGAAATCAATGCAATGGAGACCATTGATTCCTAAGGAGGGAGTATTGATCCAGGTGGATATTTGTGGCCAACCACCTTTTCCAATTGGCTCAAAACAACTTTCTGGCAATTTTGGCAATTTACTATATTTAGCAAGTTTTATCTTCCGGGGCCATTTTGAGGGCCTAAATAAAGGTTTTTCAAAATTGACATTCTTAATGATATTCAAAGGCATGATTAAGCCCCTAAAATTAATATCCTCGATGATACCTTTCTAACGAGCTATTATATGCCTAAAACGAAGATCGCATGTAAAAGTTACGACCCTAGGAAGTTGATGTACTAACTTACTCAAATGGGGCCCACATGACTTTTGGCGCTTCATCTCCTAGGGTTAGGTTTTTGGATGTCTATAGTTTTTGGCATTCCTATTTATTGTAAAAAGGCCTTTAGAGCTTCATTGTAATCATCTTCTTGTGAATGCGGGTAGCCATCACATCTCTTCTTAGAGATAAGCTACCACCATTCTAGCGAGTCTTTCACTCTGTATTTTTACAGTCTCTGTACATTTCTTTCATTAACAAAAATTGTGTAATTATTGTATCTCCGTGTTTATGTTTTCATATATGATATATTTATGTTATATTACTAGATATACATGATATCTCTGTGCATTTATTTATTATATCTCCGCTCTCATTTCGTGCCGAAAATAATCCGGATTACCTATCAATGTCATATTGACCATTAATAGAAATATCTTTCCCAAAGATAAAATCTAAAGGAGATTTGGACAAATAGCCAAAACATGCTTCAAATGGCAATGTTTGAGTTGAAGAGTGCTTAGCCCAGTTGTAATCATGCTAAATGTAGTGTAAATGTACATCCCAAAGTTTAGGATGCTTGTTGCAATAACCACGAAGAAGATGCACCATTGTTATATCAACCACTTATGTTTGACCATCGGTTTGCAGATGAAAAACTATCCTCTTTTTCATTTTGGTGTCCATGAGTTCCCATAAACTTGACCAAAAATTCCCAATAAATCGAGAATCTCGATCAGAAATAATGGTTTTAGGCAACCCAAAATGTACCCAAACATGATGAAAGAACATTTGTGTCATTTGCTCAGCTATAAATTTCTTCTTACATAGCATCAAGATACACATTTTGCTGAAACGGTAAACCACAACATAAAGATAATCATGATTTTTTTAGACATAGGTAAACCTCCTACAAAATCCATGGAAATGCTTTCCCAAGGACGAGAAGGAACCGGAAGTGGAGTATACAAAACCAACTTTCTATTGCTAGGCTTTCTTGTAGCACATAACGAACATCCTCTTACATATCTTGAAACACTTTCATTCATTTTAGGCCAATAGTGATACCTTTGCAAATTAGCCACCATCTTACCTACACCAAAGTGACCAGCAATAAGAGAAGAATGAGATTCTCTTATAATGTTGATTCTTTCACCTTGTGAAATACATAGCTTGCCAAGATGATACAAAATATTATCATGCACATGGTAATCCAATTCCTCAACATGGTTAGAATGACACAAAGTTGTATACACTTCCTTAAAATCAGCATCTAAAGCATACTGTTCAATATAGCTTTCATGCATGATAGGATTATGCTTAAGAATAACTGAAGCACTAATAATAGTCCTAGAAAGCATATCAGCAACTTTTATATAAATTCCCTTCTTATACCTTATGACCAAGTGGAATTGTTGTAGGAAACTCATCCATCTGAAGTGCCTTTCTTGTTGTAGCTTTGTTTGTGATTGTAAATATTGCAATGGTTGATGATCTGTGTGAATAATGGTTTCTTTTCCCAACAAATAATGTTTCCATTTTTTCACACTTTGCACCAATGCATACAACTCCTTATCATAAGTAGGATAGTTAATCACAACACCATTAAAATTTTCAGAATGAAAATAAATGGGCTTACCATGTTGTAACAAGACTGATCCCATTGCATAATTGCTTGCATCAGTTTGGATTTCAAAAGGTTGTCTCAAATTTGGAAGTGCGAGAATTGGGGCTGAACCAATTTTCTCCTTCAAAGTATCAAAAGTCTTTTGTTGCTTGCCTCCCCATTGGAAAACTTGCTTAATGCTTGTCACTGCATGTAATGGAGCAGCAATCGAAGAAAAGTTAGCAATAAACTTTCTCCAATATTGGGATACTCCAAAAAACCTTCTTACCTCTGTCACATTGTTGGGATTGGACCACTCCAATATGACCTTGACCTTAGAGGGATCAATTTTCAGTTCTCCTCCACCAACAATATGTCCCAAGTAAAAAAGTGAGGTTTTTCCAAACTCAAATTTAGACATCTTCAAAAACAACTTTTCTTTTCTCAAGACATCTAAAACTTTATTTACATGCACAACATGCTCTTCATGAGATTTGCTAAAAATCAAAATGTCATCCAAGTATACAATAACACAATCATCAAGAAAAGGCCTCAAGACATCGTTCATGACCCTCATGAAAGTAGCAAGAGCATTGCAAAGTCCAAATGGAATTACCATCCACTCAGACAAGCCTTGCTTTGTTTTGAAAGTTGTCTTCCATGTGTCTCCTTCTGCAATCCTAATCTGATGATATCCACTTCTCAAATCCAACTTAGTAAAATACTTAAAATCTTTCAATTGATCAAGAAAATCATCAATTCTAGGAAGAGGATATCTATTCTTTACTGTAATCTTGTTCAAGGCCTTGAAATCTACACACATGCACCATGTACAATCTTTCTTTGGCACTAAAAGAATTGGAGATCCACATGGCGACGTGCTTGGCATGATGACCCCTTTGTCAAGCAACTCTTGGATTTGTTTTTTAATTTTAGCATTTTTCATGACTGACATCCTATACATACCAATGTTCGGAAGAGGGCAATCTTGTTGCAATTGTATTTCATGTTGGATACCCCTTCTTGGAGGCAATGCATTTGGTTCCTGAAACATCTCAACATATTGGTTAACAACCTCATATAAATCAGATTTCAACTTTTCATCACAACCTTGGAAAAAAAAAATTCCAACATTGTCTTTGGGTTTAATCATCAAGAGGACAAAATTATTACTAGCATTGACTAATCTCTTCATTTGTCCCACATTTACAAGTGACAAATTAATCTTCTTTGTATGTGCTCTAACAATGTACTCAACTCCATTTTTAAATAAATGATACTTATGCTCATGACGATGAAAGATGTCTCTCCTATCATATAAATATGGACTTCCCAACACAATACCACAGATATCCAAAGGAATAACATCAAGCTCTACCTCATCTATAAAATTTGCAGTGATGGCAAATCTAAGTTTACACCTTCTTGTCACCTGCAATTTAGCATTGTCACATATCCAACCTAGAGGGTATGGTTTAGGATGTGGAATAGTTTCCAAATTTAATTTCTTGATAGTGTCTTTAGATATGAGGTTCGCTTGAGATCCAGTATCAAAAAGTATATCTATCTTGGTATGTTTTGAAACAACCCTTATGTGAAAAGGCTCTATTCTTTCTTTTTCTTGTTGAGTTTCATTGAGGCTACTACTACTTGAAGAACTAGTACTTGTAAAAGAACCCTTACCTTGATAACCCATGGCTGTAATTTTTGTTTCATCACCCAAATCGAAACCTAAATCTTGTTGTATGGTTGCAACAGTCTTTGGCTTCCCTTTATGGATGAACATTTTGGGTCTTTTTTCAGTATGAAGTTTCCAACAATGGTCTTCATCATGGCCATCCTTTGAAGAATGTTTGCATGTAAATGTTTCTCCCTCTTTCTTCACTGAAGCAATTTTTTTTCCATTTCCCTTGAACTTTCTCTTTCCCTTGTCTCCATGACTGAAAGGCTTCTTTCTACCCTCACGAGTTTCATTTGTCCCTCTTGCTTCCAAATGAGTTTCCTGAACACAAACTTCATCTAAATTTGAAGGGTTAAACATGAGTATTGTATGTATCAAGTAACTATGTAAAGCTCCAATGTATTTGAGTAAAGTTTCTTGAGAAGACAAATCTACTCCCAAAACCAAAGCTCTTCTCCTAAATTCTTGAGTAAACCTTTGCACATTTTTCCCTTTAGCTTGTCTAAAATTTTTCCAATCCATAATATCTTTTTGCATGTATGCTAATGGATAAAATTGGCTTTTAATTGCAACAATGAAATCATACCAAGAGGATAAAATTTTACCATATTTCTTCACGTCCTCTTGAGTTTTAGCTTCCCACCAAATGAGTGTTGCACTATCCAATCTTAAAGAAGCAAGTTGAATCTTAGTTTCATCATATTGAATTCTTTGTATTCTTCAATACACTTCAATTTGATGAATCCAATTATCTAATTTCTCAGAATTTACCTCTCCATTGTACACTGGCAATTCAAATTTAATATCAAGCTTTAACAAAGGAATTTGTGGAGGAATTTTACCATGTCCCTTTGGAGAATTTGGAGGTGGTTGTGAAATGGTAGAAGAAGTGGAATATGGAGGTGAAGGAGGTGGAGTATCACCATTCCCTCCATTTCCTTTTTGAGTTTGATCACCACTGTCTCCCTTGTCCTTTGAAGGGTTGGAGCTTTCACCTTGCAATCTTGCATTCCTTTCTTCAAACAATATTTTCACCATTTATGTCATATCCATGAAAGCCTTTCTGAAATCTTCATCTTCAGAAGGAATATTTTCATGACTCTCTACATGAGTCATACTTGGTGAATGACTCCTTCAAACTTGAGGTGATTGTATAGTCCTTCTTCTTGAAAGTTGAGAACTTGGCTCCACAAGTTGACCTTCTCCTCTTGTGAGCTTCAACCTTGTGAGCATCAGAAAACAAACACTTGCAATAATCAAGCCTTCAAAAACCTATGCTCTAATACCAACCTAATCTAAAAATGAAGAGACTTGTAACTTTGAAATATTTACAAGTTTAAATTAAGTGTGCTTAGGCAAAAGGATCAATTTGCAAACACATAAGTTAGATAAACTTTCACATTCAAGGTGCATATAATAACCAACAAATAACAGTGAACAGTAAACACATAACACAACAAATGATAAAGCAGTTCACCCCTCTCTTGGGATACATCTCCTGGTCCAACTTCCAATGGATCTTTTATATTATTTGTTGAAAGTGCTAAAATCAGTGCTTTAAAGTGCTCAAAATGACAAATATATGGCTCCAATGGCTCCATAACGTCAAAAAACCCCTAGCTGGGCTTTTTCGACACCTGGTTTGGCAAAATAATGAAGGAGATATGCTTCTTGGAAGTTTTCCCCTTCAAGCTTGCTGTCTCTGGTTTGCCAAAATGGACCTCTATGTGTCCAACCTACATTCTAGGCATTTTCCATCCCTAAAACCAGCACCCGCATGCATTGTGAAATTGGTGCCAAAGTGTCGCACCATTAGGAGATATTGGGCCCCCAAATTCAGAGGTGTTGGCCGCATGGGGCCATGTGGCCAAGTTTTTAGTACATAAAAGGGGTTGTGTGCATGCCGGGCTGAGGTTGCGCCAAGTGTCAGGTGCAAAGGGTCCAACCATTTGCACAGAAATGCATGCAACAAACTTGTTTCTGTGGTCACATGGTAAAAGTACTAACAATCAGGGGCTAGGACTAAGCCCCAACCTTGGCCCCATGCCCAAATGAAATATACTTAAACTTAAATAATTTTTAAAACCTTTAGTGTTAGGAAACACTATAGGGGTGCACCAGTTTGTGGCCTTTTCCAAAGCTCTACCCTACCTAAAGATCGCTAGGTCGAGTCCTGTGGACTCCAAATAAATTTTCCAACTACCAACCAAAGGGGGTGCCACGTGGAAACCCACGACTGGGCCAGGTGGCACCATTTCATTCACACAAATGAGGACACGTGTCAAAAACCAATTCACCCATGTCACTATAATGCCACGTTAGCTACTTCCACTTCATCTGTACGGTCATCCACATCAGCGTACAGCCCCTGCCAAGTCATCTGTATGGACTATACAGTCAGCAAAGTTTTACCTATTTGGCAAATCAGACAGAATGCGATATCTCACTCATATAGTGTTTGTTTGAACCCATTCGAAGTGTGTTGGGTTTGTGACGACGAGGCCTACGTCCCTGTTCATTTTGAAGCGATTCTAAGCACTTTGAATTTTGAACAAAATTTGATCCCCTGTATCACTCATCGCTTTCCAAATGAATTTGTGCACATACAAATTCAACCTGTACACCCATATTTATCATGCACAACAACACCAAAAGGTAAATCATGCTTTCAGGCACCTATATCCACTATGCATTTCTTCTCCGTCACGCCAATAACTTGCGTGCACTACTTTTGCGTTGTGCGCCAATATCCACTACGCACAGTTTTGGTATCATGCACTGATATTCCACATGAATTTCTCCCTATGCATTGCACCATGCTGAAGTTCAATATGACCCTCCACACACAATAATATACATGCACCATTGAATACATTGTCGCGAGACAACTTATACTCATACTATGCGCGCACCAACCAAACTCCTCTGTGTTTTGCAATACTTATGCACCCCACGTGCACATTACTATGTGTGTGCTCACCTCGCAATGATAAATTCAGTGCATGCATCCACACACAATATTCTTCCATGCGTTGCCACAATTTACCACACACACCTGCACACCAACATTTTTCGCGCGGTGCCAAAATTTACCATGGACGCTCTGTGACTTAAAATTTGGTCACTTCGAAATTAATCTTCTGTGAATATTCGCTTCATCTAAACCTTTCTGGCCCATCCAGGCTTAGTGTTGGAACTGAAGCTATGATGCTATATTGTAACATCCCCGACCACTCATGACTGGGCCACACTACATGATGGAACACTTTCGTTCTCTCACTGCGGAACATACTATAACATACCCAATATTCAACTGAGCTATGCCACATAAATTTTATCTTCAAACTACATGAAATTATAACATATACATACAACACTCTTGCAGAATATTTACATATAAATGTAAACAAACAATCACATTATATAAATATATGATTTCATACTGAAATAACAATAAACACCGACATGCAGCATATACAAGGAAATACCCATAAACATACAGATAGTTATAATCACGTATATGATAAACCGTAACATAAGCACGTAAATAACAATGTAGCATGTAAATTTATTATATGATTGGTACTTATCTTGGAAATATTGTCACCAATTGCGTACAGACCGTCCACAAACCTCCCAGCCTTAGAATACATTGTTCATCACTCTCAACAATGAGTCACCCCCAAGTTGGGACTAAACTCCACCCGGGTAAAGGGATTCCTAACCAGGCTAAAGGCTCATAGACAATAGGAAAGACTCTATCTCATGTTCTCACTCAACTAACAGTCTACAATCTCTCATTCCCCACATGCCTCTTCCACCCAAGGAAGTGTGCCCCTTCTCTACTCAACAGTCCTTCGGCTTCCCCACTTCCCTTCTAGGGCTTCAGCAATAGGCCGGATAGGAAGTCTTAGAGAACTGTAGATGTAGTTTAGCACCTTCAAGAAAGAAATTCCCAACAATTCTCTCACTCGAAGAATTTCTCATGGGCCTAACAACCCACCTCTTCAATTTCCCACGGGCCTAACAACCCGCCTCTTCAATTTTTTACGGGGTTGACAACTCGCTTTTTCAATCCTGCTCCCAATCTAACCAGGTACACCAATAGGAAATGGTTATGGAAATAGGCTCAGATACAGTGAAATGAATGTCTGAAGGATAACTGACTGCATGAGTGAAAATTGTCATGGAATCATTGACTAGATGACTGAATGATGGAAGGGATCAGGGGAGAGATGATCGTAAGAATGATGGAGAAAAAAGTTTGTAAATGAACTAAGTCCCCATGATATGTATGCATGTCCCCATATTGACACTTGTCATGTTGGAAGATACTTTGGTCCACTTGTCCCCAACTTTAGAACTTAGGATAAAATAACTATCCATACTTTATGTTTTAAGAAATATTAATATAATATTCCTTTTTGTCTTAAGCTCTCTAGCTTAGCCCTTTCCCTTAACTTTTGGCCCTCCCTTTCCCTAACTGGTGGAGTTCAGTCCCCGATCTCTTTTATCATGGTCGGTCTACGCGCAACGATGTATTTTATATTAATCATGATACATATACAAAATAGGTGCACTGGCCTTTAACATCTAGGTGCTCTAGTCTGATTCGAAAACATAAACATCCAAGCTTATAAAAACTGGCTCACCATCCTATAACACATATCATATACACAAGGCTCGCTAACCTCCTTACTGCGCGCACTTTAGTTACTACACACAATATCCAAGAATGTGCACACTACATCATTTTACTGCATAGTACATGCGCGCACTATGCCATGAAAGGTGCATTACAAAATGATGTCAAAACAGCTCACCAACTTAAGTATACTTACATTATATTTACAATTGGGTTTGGCTGAGGGATATTACAGGGGTAGAGAGAGAGTTAAATGTAGGAGAGATGGTTATATGTATGAGAGATAAAGGAAAGATAGAAGGAGGGAGAGGGAGAGAGAGGGAGGAGGAGGGAGAGAGAGAGAGAGAGAGAGAGAGAGAGAGAGTTCATGAGAGTGTGAGAGAGGGAGAGAGAAAGTCAAAGAGAAGGGGTAGATAGAGAGAGAGAGTGAGAGGGAGGGAGAGGGAGACAAAGAGGGGGGTTAGAGAGAGGGATAGTGAGAGGAGGAGAAGAACAAGAAATAGGGAAAGAGGATGGAAGGAAGGGGGGGGAGTGGGGAGGATGTGTAGATTTTAACCTTGTACAATATTTTACTGCAAATGGATTTTCAATAAAAGAACAAAATAGATACAATGGAAAATACAAACATTACACATAGATTTTTTTTGTCGAAACTCAAACTGGGAAAACCCATATATTCTATATTAATTCACACCATGCATTGTTTACATTATAATATCCATATAGGATCCAATGGCATCCAAAACCCTAAAAAATGACATGGATTAGTCAACAACCCTAATTCCTTAACCAGAAATATAAAACCATCGGCAAAAACCATGTGCCGAAAAACCACCCATAAATGAAAATGAAAATCAAGAAAAGAAAAAATCAAGGGCACTGGCCCCAAAACCCCCAAGGGGGGGCCTAGCGGCTTCCCCTCTTACCCCCATATGCATCTGAAACAACATAGACACAAATTCTAGTTGTGCAAGGATTATAAAATATATCCAACAATCTCCCACTTGTTGTTTTCTTTGCATACAGGGTTATATAGTCAAAATCCCTATAGATCCTCTACACCAAGAGAGCTTCTCAATGTACATAGATTTTTTTAATGAATCTGCAACATTCTTCAAAGTGTACACCTTCATCAGTGACACCTTCTTTTCTTCAACCATGTCTCTGGAAAAGTGATATTGAACTTCAATATTCTTTGTCTTTGAATTATAAGTCAGGTTCTTCACCAGAAAATTTTCAATTTGACTTTCACAATCTATCCTTACAGCTTGTTGTACCAACCCAATACCTAAATACAATCTTTGTAACCATATTGCTTCATTTATTTCATGAGTGGCTTCCATGTATTTACCTTATGTAATTTATAATGTACCCATCCACCCATAGGTCAGGCTACACTACTTCAAGCCCTCTCTCGGACTATTTTCTCTTACAGATACCTTTCATATTAATAAAAATGCATAAAAGTAAGGAACTAAACTAAATTCACAACAATAACCAACAAGCATGCATAATCTAAACATATCAAATTCAATGATAAATAAAATACACAGTCGAAATAATTCATGCAAAGGTAAATAATACCATAACTGAGAGCACTTATCTTTTGTAGAAGAGAACCACCAACTAAATGTAGACCAAGGACGTTCCAATGAACTATAGACATTGTTGTTCCAAGTCTGAACAATAATGTCACCCACGAATTTAGGGATGATTTTAAGGGATAAATTTTTCTCATGGGATAATTTTCCATGGTTTTTCCCAAAAAAAGATTCTCTATTCTAAAAATGATTCGCCCAATTTCTATAGGATAAAATTATTTTAACTTAAAAATCGCCAAAATGTTATACAAACTATATAAAATCCTTAGAAATTTGAATATTTTTACAAAAATATCACCCAACATTTATAGTTGGAATATGAAGGATTAGTAAGATTCACCAAGGTTTATACATTTTAAAATAAATTTCCATCCTTAAAATCATCCATACCCATGATCCAAGGCTATGAATCCACAAGTTTGGTTTCAAAGCGTTACTTGGCTTCCCAGAACAGTCAGCACTTAAGCTCTCACAAGCTTCCCAACACCCACAACAATCCAAGTACCCACCTCTCTTCTACCCAACCTTCACAACCTAAGAGAATAGACCCCCACCCTTATGTGCCACACATTCCCTCAGGCAGTCCTTCTCCTTCCAGGACTCCAGTGCAGTTGGTCTAGAATATCCATGCTAGGACTCTCAGGACTAAAAGTTGTGAGAAAATATGGACACAGACCAAGTATCTTAGACATGCAGGCCTCAAATCATGGTTGGATTACACCAGTGCTCTCTACAACCTACAATGCCATTGATTCTCTTCACAGTTTGTCTTCCTTTCTCGAGCCAAGACACAGACGAGGAAAGATGAGTGGGTGACATAAATGAATGGAGTGAAGTATCCACGGGAGGTGTGAAACAGTGAACGATTAGGTGAATGAATGTGTGAGGGAAGTGTAAAGAGACCAACAAGAAAATGAGGAAGAGAAATGAGAGTGAGAGAGAATGAACCCCCCCAACAGGCTAGGGACGAGTTTATGTAATTTGTGGGGATCAAGAAGCTCTTGGCCCTCCCCCAATAATCTCATGTAACTAATATTGTCCATTAACAAAAATGGAGAATAAAATATAAAATAAAATGAAATAAACACTTAGCCCCTTAATCCCCCTCTCTTATGGAATCATAGCCCCCTATAACTCTAGTCCTTGTCTGTCTAGCAGCCAATGATGTATTTATTATTATTAATGATCAAAAAATTACATTTATTGGGCCCACTAGTATTTTAATAATGTTTTTGGCACTCTGTCCTCTCAGTAGTGTAACAATACATTATTTAATATGGGGACTCAAAACTCGAGGTGTTACATCCCCTCCCACTTATTTTGGCATTGTCCTCAATGCATATACAAATAGGAAATCAAAATTCCAAAATTTATTCAAAAATATATGGGTAATCTACCTTCATGGCATATTCATGCTCCCAGGTAGCATCTTCAGGACCATAGCAGGTCCACTGAACTGTTACCACCCCTATAACTTGATTCCGGAGCATTTTGACTTTTTTGTCCAATATTCGCACTGGCTAGACCTGAAAGTCTCCCTCTGTCTCTCCCTGAATTAGATTCCAATCAATAACATGGTTAGGATCAATATTTATTTAGGAAAGAGACATGAAATACATTATGCACATGCAAGGAAATAGGCAATACAAGCATGTATGCAACTAGCCCAATTTTATCCAATATCTCAAATGGACCACAGAATTTGGTTGCCATCTTTGTACAGCTACCCAACTTCAAAGAGATATTATTAGGATTTACTTTCAAAACCACATGCTCCCCCACTTTAAATTCTCTTTTTGTCCTATTCTTATCTTTATAAACTTTCTATCTATCCTGAGCTGCCTTTAAATTTTGCTTAATCTTAACCATCTGATCTTTCATATCCTTGAGCAACTCTGGCCCAAGTACCACTATATCTATTGGGTTGTCCCAAATTACTAGAGTACTGCATTTCCTACCATACAAGGCCTCAAATGGGCTCATCTTCAATGAAGATTGATACCCATTATTATAGGAAAACTCAAACTAGTCCAAGTAATCTTCCCACTTAGATGGCTTATCCATCACATACATTCTCAACATGTCTTCAATTACTCGGTTGAACCTCTCTATCTTCCCATTTGACTGCGGATGGTATGCTATGATAAATTTCATATTTGTGCCAAATCCTTTAAATAATTCCTTCCAGAAATTAGAAGTAACCTCTATGTCTCTGTCTGAGACAATTGTCCTAGGTATCCCATGCAACCTAGCAATTTCCCTCATGTAAATTTCTGCATTATTAATTTTTGTATATTTTTTTTTCACAAGAACAAAATGAATAGCCTTTGTCAATTTATCAACCTCTACCATGATTGAATCATGTTGCCCCATTGTCCTGGGAAATTTAGTTATAAATTCAATGGTTATCACTTCCCATTTATTCTCTGGAATTGGTAATGGTTGTAGCAAACCCGTTGGGTGTCTATGCTCAACCTTCATTCTCTGACATTCCATACATCTGGTGATGTAATCGGAAACATATTTTTTCATCCTCAACCAAAAGAATTGGCTTCTTATTGTTGTAGTATTTTTCTAGTAACCGGGATGTCCAGCATATGGAACATTGTGCATTTCTTTTAATAGCAACTTCCTAAGTTCTCCAGAACTAGGAACATAAATTCTATTTTTATGCATAAGAAATCCATATTCCTTTTCATCATACTCTTTCATTTTATATTGTACATCCTCTTTCTGTGAGCTTTCCTTTACTTGTAGGTAATGATGATCTATAACAACAACATCTAAAATTCTACTCTTCAAGTCTGACTGATGCATACTGACAGTTGTAGAATGCATGAGATGTACTCTTCTACTAAGTGCATCAACAAATTTATTTTCTTTCCCTTTGATATTCTTGATATCAAAGTCGTTTTCACTTAAAAATTCCAACCATCTTGTTTTCCTATCATTCAAAGTTGGTTGTTCAAAAATATACTTCATACCATTATGGTATGTTCTTAATTCAAATCTCTTCTCCATGAGATAATTCCTCCACATATTTAATGTCTAAAAAATGGAAGATAGCTCCAATTCATGTGTGGAATAGTTCCTCTCATGTTCCTTAATCTTTCTAGACTCATAACCAATGGCATGTCCATTTTGAGTGAGGACTCTACCAATTCCTTCCTTGCATGCATATGTGCATACCACAAAACCTTCATTTGGGTCAACAATATTTAACACAGGTGCACTAGATAGTAACTCTTTCAACAAGTTAAAGTTCTCTTCACATTCATATGTCCATTGAAATTTTATTCCCTTCTTTTGCAAAGAAGTGATGGGATGAGAAATATTAGAGAACCCTTCTATAAACCTTCTGTAGTAACCAGTTAATCCCATAAACGATCTGAATTCTGAAACATTCTTGGGCGTTGGCCATCCTCTAATGGCTTCAATATTTTCTGGATCCACTGCTATACCCTGCTCCAAAATAATGTACCCCAACTAATGGATTTGTTCTTGATAACAAGAACACGTACTCAGCTCAGCATACAACTGATGTTCCCTTAGCTCTTTCAATACCAATCTTAGATGATGATCATGCTCTTCCTTTGACTTAGAATAGACAAGTATGTTGTCCAGGAATACTATGAAAAACTTATCCAAGTAATATTTGAATATGCCATTCACTAAGTACATAAAGATAGTTGGTGCATTGTTTAGTCCAAATGGCACCACTACGAATTCATAATGCCCATACATGTTTCTGAAGGATGTCTTGTGGATGTATTCTTCCTTGATTCTTACCTGATAGTATCCCAATATAAATTCTAACTTATAAAATATATTTTCTCCTCTTAGTTGATCAAAGAGGTCATCAATTCTAGGTAAAGGATACTTGTTCTTTATAGTAGACTTATTCAGTTGTCAAAAGTCAATACGTATTGAAATAATGTAACTGCAAAGTGTATTCTTATTATTATTTTATATATTATTCATTGGATCAATCCCCATTGTGGATTGATCATGTCGGCTATTGTAAAAGGACCAAATCCCCTTTTGCGGATTGGTCATAATATAATTGTAATATACAAAAGAAGAATTCAACACTAGAATATATCAATGAGGCCTCGGAATAAAACAAAGGTGGTTATAACCACCCAGTTTGAGAAGTCAGCCCTGCCAGTGAAGAGACACTTCACATGTGCTAGATTTGTATAAATAAGGAGGCTAGCACCTCACTTAGACACAGACCTCACTTTCTCATTGAGAGACAAGTTTCAGAATTGCAGTTGGAGAAGAAGGAGAGAGAGTGGTGCATCTTTTGGGAGAGGATCTTTTGTATTAGTTTAAGTTATCTCTTGGCATTGTATCGGCTTTCTATAAGAAGGACGTTTTGCTGGGTTTTCTTCCCCTAGAGGGTTTCCCAGGATAAATGTTGTGTTTCTTGTGATTGTGTATTTCTCAGTGATCTTGTCTTATGTTGTTGTTGTCTATTGAAATGAAAAGAACTATAATAATGGCTTAAACATTAACATGGGATCAGATCCAAGCTGAAGAGAGCATCTTTCACAAGAGAAAAGTGAAAAAGCCCATTGTTGTCGTACATGCAAATTAGGGCTATTTGTTGGTGAGATATTTCATCCCTAAAACCATCTAGAAAAGTGTGCCCTCCCTCAAGGATCATTTTGGCACCTTCAGCGCACCTTTTCAGTGGCTAGATCTCCCGAAAAGTGAAACCCTAGTTTTCACAAAGTACTAAAAAACTAGTAAACCAGAGTACCAGAAGTACTAGAAGTACTAGAGTACCAGAAGTACCAAAAAACCAGAAGCACCAGTCCCGAAATCCGCAGATCAAGTTTGAGGTGGTAAAAATTGGATTTTCAGAAATCTGACTGCACCAGCTTACTCGCCTCAACTTAGTGCATCTATCCCCTAAATCATAATTTCAAATTTTGATTTTTGAAAAATTAGGGTTTCCTCATAAAACCCTAAGTTGCAGTTGTAATTGTAGTCTCAGAACTAATTGCAGTTGCAGTATTAGTTGCAGTTGCAGCTGTAGCACCAGTTCCAAACACCCTTAAATATTTTAGGAGTTGGTAATGATTACCGCTACTGCTAGATGGTGCCACTACCTGCAAATGCCATCAGAGGTATGTACTCACATATGTTTAAATGGTTAAACTTTTAAGATTATTTGCAGGAAAAGGGATCTCTTGCCATAGATCCAAAAGGATCTCAAGATCCAACATATTCAGAGGAATGATGCAACCCAGGTGTGATTATTTTGATATGCATCCATTTGTTATATTGATCAATGTTGCATGTTGTAGCTATGACCATCATTCTAACCTTTTCTGAGTCAAGGTATTAGATGGATTAAACATTGAGATCATAGAACTTATCCTCTAACCCAACCTTCTGTCAAGATAATGTATTGTCTTAGTACATAAGATAGGTTGAAGAAAGCACTCATCATCTTGAGTGAAGGAGACTTGGAATAAAATCAAGCACTCATTCTTGAGGACAAGGCTCCAGGTTTGATTAATCAAGTTAATAAGATTCAAAGGTACACGTGACAAGTTGATGACTATAGTTGAGATAGAAGTCTTTGTAAAGTATCATACTTAATAGAATGTGAGCACATAGAGGTAAATGCTTAACATAATCATTTGTCTGATACAACTAACACCTCCTCTTGAAGAATCTTATGTGTTAGTTCTAGGTTTCCATGGAGGAATGGTTGATCACAACACTATGAGAGTGTTGACCTCATTTCGTATTGTATTCCTTACCTTTAATATTTGCTTCAGACAAGTTACAAGTGATATCTCTAAAGGAGATACTTTGATGATTATTTGTGCTATTACTTTATATTATCAAAAGGATATTACTCTTGCTTGTTGTTTTCTTGACCTTGTTCCAGGTCACAGGTAAAAACCATGAGGAAGAAATAGTGAAGGTTGCAGAAGGCAATGTGCTAAAGGAGAAACCTTAAAAGAAACAATCATCATTGGAAAAGAAGAAGGTGGCTTGTATAAGCTAAAGGGTCACTCAGAAGTTGTCATGACCCATGCCATTGAGAATCCATGTGAAATTTGGCATAGAAGATTATCTCACATCAACTACAAGGTGCTACCATACATATGCAAAGAGGTCACAGGTTTACCAGAACTCAAGGTTGACCATAAAGGCATATGCAATGGATGTGCACAAGGGAAGAACATCAAGAACCCTTTTTCCAAAGAGAGACAACAAAGTAGGAGTCCTAAAACTCATTCATTCANGCTACCATACATATGCAAAGAGGTCACAGGTTTACCAGAACTCAAGGTTGACCATAAAGGCATATGCAATGGATGTGCATAAGGGAAGAACATCAAGAACCCTTTTTCCAAAGAGAGACAACAAAGTAGGAGTCCTAAAACTCATTCATTCAGATGTGTGTGGCCCAATGCCATCATTAGTGGCAAGCTCAAGGAATTCAAAGCCTTGATAGAGAATCTTTCTGAAAGAAATATTAAGATACTCAGGTCAGATAATGGAGGAGAATATACCTCAAAAGAGTTTTTGAACTTCTACAAAGATGTTGGGATCAAGAGGGAACACACTACTCCCTATAATCCTCAACAAAACAGTGTATTTGAACGAAAGAA
The DNA here is from genome assembly GCA_032191745.1 of Picea mariana. Classification (NCBI taxonomy): domain Eukaryota; kingdom Viridiplantae; phylum Streptophyta; class Pinopsida; order Pinales; family Pinaceae; genus Picea; species Picea mariana. The sequence continues at coordinate 131,330 of JASDQU010101971.1, forward strand.
CAGAACGATAATGGAAGTTGTGAAGATTATGATCCATGATCGATATCTTCCTATGTGCTTATGGGAAGAAGTATATGTGCAGAACTGATTGTCCCATAGTGCACTTGGGCTCAAGACCCCCGAAGAGATGTTCACCGGAAAGAAGCCAGAGGTTAGCCATCTCAAAATATTTGGCTACCTAGTATTTAGTCATATACCAAAAGAGAAGAGAAACAAGATGGAACCTTCAGGAAAGAAGGGAATATTTGTGGGATATTGTGTGGTCTGCAATGCCTTCAGAATATATATACCAGGTCACCATCACATTGAGATCAACAGGGATGTGACCTTTGATGAAGATGCAGTGCTCAAGAAGTCAAGAAGATGCCATCTTGAAGAAGTATATGAAGAGGAACCTGTAATCCCCAGAACTGCAGTGAGGGAGGTTCCCAGAGCCACAAAACCAGTAAGGGAAGTCATAAATTCCTCTGATGAGGAAATTCTAGAAGACCGTGACATAGTAAATTTTCAAGAACCTCCTCAGATGAAAATCTCCCATAAAAGAAAGCTAGCTTGGGCTAGAGAGCTTATTCAAGACCTTCCTCAAGAAAACATTAGGCATACAATTGAAAAACTAGTATCTTGCATACAATTGAATGACTTATCTAGTATCTTGCTTCCAAATTAAGTGTTGTGATGTAAATCAAGACGTTGAGATGAGACTAGTACTGTGCTTCCAGCTTGAGAAGTTGTGACATAAAGCCAGACTAGTATCTTGCTTCTAGCTTGATTGTTGTGACGTAAAGCAAGATTTATACTAAGCTTCCATCTTGATAGTTGTGATGTAAATCCAGTCCTGTATTATGATGAGCCAGCCTCGTGTTGTGATGATGATGATGTATTAGTTTTACACTAATACATATTGATGCAGATGATGATTGCATTCCTTTGAGAAAGATGATGTTGTCGMTGAAGAAAAATTTTGATGATTTATAGATACACTAGTTAGTGTTCCAAGATGATATTGATGATGTTGTCCTCTCATCCACTTGATGATGTTGATGATGTTTTCCTCTCTCTCTCGCCTTATGCTATTGAAGAATACCCTTTTTGATAAGGGGGAGTGTTGAAATAATGTAACTACAAAGTGTATTCTTATTATTATTTGATATATTATTCATTGGATCAATCCCCATTGTGGATTGATCATGCCGGCTATTGTAAAAGGACCAAATCCCCTTTTGTGAATTGGTCATAATATAATTGTAATAGACAAGAGAAGAAGTCGGCCCTAGAATATATCAAAGAGGCCCCGGAATAAAATAAAGCTGGTTATAACCACCTAGTTTGAGAAGTCGGCCCTACCAGTGAAGAGACACTTCACATGTGTCAGATTTGTATAAATAAGGAGGCTAGCACCTCACTTCCTCATTGAGAGACAAGTTTCAGAACTGTAGTTGAAGAAGAAGGAGAGAGAGTGGTGCATTTTTTGAGAGAGGATCTTATGTATTAGTTTAAGTTATCTCTTGGTATTGTATTGGCTATCTATAATAAGGAATTTTTGTTGGGTTTTGCTTCCCCTAGAGGTTTTCCCAGGATAAATGATGTGTCTCTTGTGATTGTGTATTTCTAAGTGATCTTGTCTTATGTTGTTGTTATCTATTGAAATGAAAAGAACTATAATAATGGATTAAACATTAACAATACACAACCTCAAGGTCCCATCCTTCTTTTTGACAAAGAGTACGGGATATCCCCAAGGTGAAACACTTGGGCGTATGTACACTTTCTTCAACAATTCCTCCAACTACATTTGTAATTATTTTAACTATGGTGTCCTCATTCTGTAAGGTGTTTTTGACACCTGGGTAGCTCCTGCAACTAAATCAATAGAGAAATCTATTTCCTTTTTTGGTGGAAACCATGGTATTTCCTAGAATACATCCTCGAATTCTTACAGTTCCATAAAATATTCAAGGATTGGCCCCTTTGTCTTTTTCATCTCCTCCACATGGGTTGCATACAACTGACACCCTTTTCTGAAACATCTCTTCAGCTATAAGGCTGAAATCTCCCTTATAGAGATGGGTATTGGTAAACCTTTAATAGTGCTCTATTTTCCATCTCCATCAAGACATGTAAATGTCTTTCTATGACAATATGGGACAACAAAATGCTTGTCCAACCAATCCATTCCAATTAGAATATTGTAATATCCCAATGGTATGATATTCATATCAGCACTAGTATTCACACCATTAAGAATTATGGAGAAACCTCTGACCATATCATGGATTGTCCTTTTGGTTCCCTTGGATAGCTGAACCCAACTTGATTTCCAAAGATTAATTTTCTCCAAATGTAATCTATTCATTATTTTAGGGTCAATGTAATAATGACTTGCTCCTAAATCAATTAAAATAGAAACAGACAGATTTATGATCTCGCCTTACACCTCGATCATGTTGGATTAGTGTTCTACTTGTCGATCATATAAGGCTACATAAATTCTTCCCATGTCTTCAACTATTGTAGCCTCTTGGAGGTTGTTCACAGTCTTCACTCTGTCCTTTTTGTGAGGGAAATCCTTGTATAACTGATCTTCCTTGCATTCCCAGCATTAGATTGGTGGTCTTCCCCTTTTTCCCAAGGAGTCTTCTTTCTTGGATTCATCCTTAGAATACCGGTCTTGATGATTTTTATTTGGCTCATTTCTATGGAAAGGAGGCTTGAATCCCTTCTTCCTATGATCATAATTCTCCTTCTTCTTATCATTCCAATATTTCTGCATGGATTCTCTACCCTGGCCTTGCTCATATAGGTAATTATCTTTCTTGATAGACTCAGTCAAGTTCTTGGGTTCATCATACCGAATATTTTCTTTATAAAAGGTTGGAAGTCCACTCAAAAACCTTTGTATTTTCACATTTTCATCATTTATAAACCCAATATACTTTAACAACCCCAAGAACTTGTTCTCATATTCTTCCATGGACATGCTTCCCAATCATATTTCAAAGAAATCCTACATTTTCTTGTCATAGAAATGCTCTAAGAGGTACTCCTTTTGAAAATTATTCTTAAAATTATTCCAAATTATCTTATTCTCATTAATATTCTTAACTTGCTTCAACTAGTCCCACCACATGGTAGCTTTCCCATGTAAATGGTAGGTGGAAATTTTGGCTTCTAGATTTGATGAATAGTTATGCAATTGGAAATATCTCCTAATTCCAAGCAGCCATACTTCAACATCATATTCTCTTTCCCTTTCACCATAAAAGGATGGTGGCTTGAGATTCCTCAACTCTCCTTGCAAAGTATCCATTTCATGCCTTCTTCTTTGGTGCCTAACATGAGACACCTCTGGACTGCTTATGGAATCTTCAGATGCATAAGAACTTTGTTGGCGCGAAGTTGATTAGACCAGGGTCCTTCTCAGGTTACCAACAAAAGACACTGAGTAGTCTAGAGAGATGGAATTTTCATCTTCTCTGGAGAGAAGAAGTCTCACCCAAAGCGCAACCAAGACAAGAAGATAGGCAAGGGAAAGGAGAATACTTAGGCAGATTTCTATAATCTTTAAGACTCATCATAGTCTTGCGCAAGATGAACTAATCAAAGAGAATATATGAACTCATTCATAACTAGTAATAAAGACAATAGGGTTGCGACATCATTTGCAAATAGTTATAATGTATTGATCTCATCAGACTTACAAAAGTAAAGTAAAATGAAAAATCATAAGCACAGATAGAGAATTACACATAATATTTCAAAATTTTAGGTCCTTCCATATATTATCGTCAAAATCGGTTCTCAGATACAATGCAGCAGATACAGTCATTACTCTATTACAAGCTTTTCTAGCTCCAGACTTGTTCCTTAGATCTCTATCTACCCTTTTCCAAAAAATGCATACAAATTATAATCTTAGAATCTAAATGGAGTAAATGATAATCATGTCTACACCAGTCTAACCCAACTATAGCATCTACACCATCTAACCCTTTACAATCATATAGATCGCGTATATATATGCTGATTGGGATTTTATAGCTTGAGAGTTTGCATGCTTTCTTGTTCTTTTTCTGTTATAACTTCTTTCTCTTTGTTGGTTTTCTGTTGTCCCTCTTTCCAATCATTTTTGTGTTTTCTTCCTTTCTCCACTGTCCAACTCCTTTATGGCTTGCGCAACTTGTGTTTGACCAAAATTGAGACTGTAGTCTTCCTTGTGAAAATTGTAACCAAAAATGAAGGGCCCAACAGACTCTAAACACAATCCTTGACTCGCCCTTGAGTCAAGTCCTTAGCTCTTCTATGGCTTCTGGGAGTGCCTTCTTCTTTCCTTTATCCTCTTTCTTTATTTTTCTTCCATTTTATGCTTTCACTCTTTCCTTTTCCACCTTCTCAAATGAAGGGCCCAACTCTAGGACCAATTCCAAGGATCTTTTCCTTACTCCTTGAAAACTGATAATTTTGTCTTGCCACTTCCTGGCAAGGAGTGAATCTTTAGATACAAACTAATAAGTTGCATCTGTAATGCATCCCTTAGGCTTGGATGTGACCAAGGAGTTCCTTTCTGAATCAGTTGTAACATCTACTTGATGCATATGCATGTAGGTTGTCTGAATGACAGGTCAAAACTCCCATAGCTCCTTCTTATCTAATGATTGTGCTTCAAATAGAACATTCAACTCATTATCTGCATGCTGGATTTGATCATTTTTTTCTTGTTGCTCTAGCAGATCCATGGTAACAACAAATTCTTTGTTAATAAATTGTATCTTTGCTCTCACATCCTCTAGATTTTGGTTGCGCCTTGCAATGATACCCATCCAATCGCTAACTTTGTGAAAGATCCTCATGCATTTTTTTGTTCATTTGTGCAGTGTTTCTCTAGCGTTATTTCCTTCAAGCACTACTTTTTCCATCTGTTCTTGAATCTTCCTAGGTTGTTGTTCTTCTTCCCACTGTCTCTCCCGCAACTTTTGTTCAAGTTTTTATATGTGAATAGCCAACTCTAACCATGCTCCTTGGATTAGCTCAGTCTGCTGCTCAGGCACCTGCTGCATAGGATTTGAGCAGTTATGGTGTTTCCTTTATTATCTCTGGCCAGGCTTCTGCAAGCTTCTCCTGGACTCTTTCCAGTTTCCTCTCTTCCTGAATCTTTGTGTATTCCTCTTCTGTCATGTGTGCTTGGGTGAGGAGTACTTACTCCCTTGAAAACTCAACGTCTCGCTCGACCTATTGTAGCTTCTATGCCAATTGATCAGTGGAAGATATGATCATGCCAATTAGATTCAATTATGGCCACTAAGCAAGGTCACCAGAAGAAAGAGTGTCCTCCCTAGGTACTCGGACCTACAGTGGGAGTCCAATGGCCTTCGAATGCTCCAAAGGTGTCTCCACCTCTTCCTCCCATGTAGATGGACCTTGCGGTAGCTGCGCAATTATCATCCTCAATGATGATGGAAGGAATGGTAAGAATTTTGCTTTTGTTAGATAGAGTTGCATCATCTCTACACACTACTATGGATTTTGTAGTACTAACTCCAGTCGTTCTTGCAATGAGGCTGCATTATGTTCTGATGTAATTTCAGGTTCCTTTTGAACATCTAGCACTTCTGCCTCTTTTTGAACCTTGGCTTATGGGGTTCCACTTCTTTGGATAACACCCTCTTCATTGATCATTAAGGGTGTGCGTTGAGGACTTGGAACTTGCGGTATTGGTACAGTTTGAATCTTCATTGAAGGTGGAGTGTCCTGAATTCATACAAATGGAACAATCTATTGACTTGGGACTTCAAGGTTTGGACCAATGAGTTCTGGTCTATGTTTGGGTAGTTCGGGGCATCCAACTACATGGGATTTGGTTCAGTAGTTTTGGATGGGATGATGATTTCTCGAGGTGGTAACTGGGGTTATGGGGGTGATGGGGGTTGTTCAGTAATGATGGTGGTGGATGGAGTGGTGCTAGTTTTAGGGTCATCCTGGATGTCAATGATTTGGGCCACTCGATTTGTTTCTTGAGTACGAGGAATGGTTGACAATATCGATTGAGGGTTCAAAATATTTACAGGGAAGAGCCCTTTCCTAGGTTTCTTGACAAATGAGTCTCCAATAAAAGCAATGTTTAGGATGTCATTGAAATATTTACTTGTCAACATGGCTTTCTCTAGAAGCTATCGGATCATGGGAAATGTTCTCTTCTTGTGTTCCAACGACTATGTCTCTTCCTCCTCCTCTATGTCCATATGCACTAGAGCCTCTTTCTATTTTTCCTCTAGGCCTAAGCACGGTCCTACCCCTTCTTCCTATCACTTTTTCTTCAAAATATCTATCGATAGAAGGTAGTGCATACCCGACTTGCATAGGTTGTGTTTCACTCCTAGCCATGACATGACTTCCTTGTCGAAGGCCTCTTCATCTAGGTAGAATGGAAACATCCAAGAGTGGAATTATTCTCGATTGGCATGCCTTGTCCAGATAAATGTGTGGTGGTGGTTCATGCTAAATGCGATGTTCCATGTGTTCAAGTTGAAAAATTCCTAAGGAATGTGAAACCTCTGAATTGTGTCAAGCAACCGGTTATAACATTTCGAGAACGTTGTGTTGTTGAATGTAATTTTCTTCGAGTCTGACCTTGAGTTCCAAGGCTCAAATAGATTTTCCAGTTGGCCTTTGTCTGTTGGTGATAGTGGTCTTCCTGCAGGTGGCGTCCACTTCAACATGAACAATGAAACTAGCAGGTATCCGTAAGTGAAGGTGTCAACCTTCTTCTGTTCTTCCTTGCATGAAACCAAGAGTTCTTCCAACAAGTAGATACACTAGTTGAATACTACTCTTTTGGCACAAAAGTATACTACCAACAAGTCATCCAACATGCACTCATCCTTGTAATATGTTGCATCTCCTTACTATCAATCACATAGCACATTGTTCTGATTGTCTTAGGTAGAATGGGATCAATCTTAGTTGAATACTACTCTTTTGGCACAAAAKTATACTACCAAMAAGTCATCCAACATGCACTCATCCTTGTAATATGTTGCATCTCCTTACTATCAATCACATAGCACATTGTTCTGATTGTCTTAGGTAGAATGGGATCAATCTCTCTGAGTATGAAATCGTTCATACAAGTTGGATTCTACCTTTATCTTTCCATGCTTACTGGGACCTTGAAATCCTTTGCATACATCCTCACCTTCAATGGAGAAGCCCATGAGTTGACGAATATCCTCTGCATGAATTGGGTATTCTCTATCCAACCATAGGCTCCTGTCATGTACCCTGCTGATGAGGAACTTGGTACATCTCGCAAGCTCGCCCGAAGTGTCAAACAATAGTAAATATATGAGATTAATAATGGTGGAGTTGAGAAGGTTGATGAAATCCTACTTCAGCATGAATTGCATCCCTCCCAACTCATGTGGAGCCACACTCTAGAATACATCAATGTTCAATTGTGGGAACAAGACCTAGTCTGTTAGGTCTAGGTTGAGGAGTTTGACTTTCTGGACCTTCCCTTTGAGATCACCCATGATATTGACCCAGGGATCACATGGATCACCTGGAACTACATATAAAAACTTCACTCCTTCTCCCTATAGCTCTCGACATGGTGATTCTAAACTATGAATAGACTTTGACATGCTAACTAGGATTGGGGATCGCGACTGAGGGCTGAGGGATTGCATAGGCATGAGAAAAGTTAAAAATTCTCAAGGTACTAAGTTCTCTCTGGGAAACAACACGTCTTATACTGATTTCACACAACCTTATACTCAGGCTTAGCTGGCTAGTTATGTAATAATTGTTAAGTCCATTCATCGTTAACCCTATAATCCTTGAAGAGAGTGGTCCACCATAATCCATCTTGGAGGACCTTCTACATAGTGGCCTTTCCTCCAATATGGACTCCCACAACTCCACTATGGAATTCCCACAGTATGTCTTTTCTTTCCTGATCTAAAACAAACCTCCTAAGGATACTATCTAGGCCCAACTTATACAACTTCCCTACAATCAATTGATAGTTTGCTGATCGAACCACCATATAATGTTTCTGAGCTGAAGAGTACATTTATGGGCATGCCCCTATGCTTAATAAGACTATTATGTCTTCTAGTTATTATGGCCTGGCCTCAGCCCAGATCAGGTCTGCATCTAGGAGCTGATCATCAACTGCTCCGCCACTTTCTCCTGATTCTAATCTAGATAGGTGATCAGGGCCCATGTTTCATCTTCTAGATTTAGTGATCAACTCAAATCAAAATTCCTGAAATAGTAACAACCATTGACAAATTCTCCCTTCCAAAAAACGCTTGTTAACTAGATATTTTAACGCAGAATGATTAGTAAATAATTTAAAATGAGAGCCTAACAAGTAATGTATAAACTTTTGTAGAGCGTAAATCATAGCTAGATTCTCCCTTTATGTGGTTGTATAGTTTCACGTAGCTTGTGACAACTTCCTGCTAGAAAAGTAGATAGGATGATCCATGGATCCATCTCCTAGTTTTGCTAAGATGGCTCCCAAGGAAATACCTGATGCATCTACATGCACATGAAATTCGTCTTCCTAGTTTGGAAATGTCAGAATAGGTGTTGCGCTAGGCTTTTCCTTAAGGATGTCGAACACTTTATCACACTCTGGCATCCATTGGAACACTTTCGACTTATTTAGTATATTTTCCAAGGGTGCAGTAATGTTTACATACCTTCTGATAAACCTGCGATAGTACCCTGTGTGCCCCAGCATGGAGCGAAATTTTTTAGCACTCGTAGGTAGTGGCATGTTCACAATGACTACAACTTTGGCTAGGTCTACTAATACTCCTTCTTGGCATACTATGTTCTCTAACAAATTTCCATGTGGCACACAAAAGAACACTTTATGAGGTTCAAAGATATTTGCAATTCCCTACATCTATCAAACATCATATGTAGTAGCGATACATGTTCCTTGAGAAGACTGTATAACTTCCAATCATCCATTTAAAATTCTATAAACTTGTGAATAAATTATCCAAAAGAATCTATTACAATGTAGGAAAAAACTGCAGGGGAATTCTTTAAGCCAAAGTGCATCATATTGTATGCAATTGACCCCCATTATGTTATGAATGTGGTCTTCCTTTTCTCTTCTTCGACAATTATCACTTTATGATACCTTGAAAATCTATTTGTAAATGAGTAAGATTATCTCCCCGCAACCTGTTCTAACATTTCATCAGTAAAATGTGTTGGAAAAGGGTCATGCACACAGGAAGAGTTAAGGATTATGTAGTCTACACATACCCTAATGTCCTTTGTACCTTTCTTTCTCTAAATTACTATTGGGATAACCCATTCGACTTCTTTTGTTGGAAAAATAAGTCCAGCCTCAAGCAGCTTATCTATTTCCCTCTTAACCTTCTCTTTCACCCTGGGGTTAAGACGATAGGGTCTATGCCTTATAGGTTTCGATCCTAGTTTTAGTTCAATTTTCATCTCTCCCATAGCTCATTTAATCCCTTTTAGCTCTAAGAATGTCTTTGGGAATAAGTCCTCATACTCCGACAACAGGCTATGTATTTCTTGGCTAGTTTTCTCATCCCATTAATCTCCTACCATAGCTATCTTAGGTTTCTCTATAGTTTCTATATTGAATTTTCACAACTTCAATGGATAATTATAAGAAATATTAGTCTGGATTTCTTTGCTTCCTTCGTTTCCGTAATGGCTAAGTTTCTCAATTCTTATAAATCATCCGGTTTTTCCAAATCCTTCTCAATATTATAGCATTCTATAGGTGTCTTGTCTTTGTCTAGGTGGAGGTTAGACTAAATCACCTGACTATTCTTTGCACATACCAATGGGACTTATTTTCGTTCACCAGCATCAGTAAAAAGGAAATTTTTAATTCTTTGCATGACTATCTTAAGCTCAAGGTACTTACTTGTAAAAGAGAAGTCCTTGCAAAATTGTTTTGCCAACGTTTTCCAGTCATTGGTCTGCCTTCTAGTTTCTTCATGCATGTACCAAACTTTAGGAATCAGAACTAGCGAATGGGGAAATACTTGAACCCACAAGTGATATGGTATGTCCACAACTTGCCACTATTTCACGCATTGTTCAATATGTGCTTTAGGATCAGACTGTGCATTGAACAATTGTGCAACTCAGAAATCCATCTGCATCTCTGATTCCATTTGATCCTTATCTTGAAATCTATATCAAATAGCTTTCTTCCCATCCTCCCAATTATTAATCAAGGGTTTGTGTCTATCCCACCATCTAGTAGGGGTGTCCTTGAGGGCCAATTCCATAACTAAAATCCTTTGATCCTCTGCTATCTTCTCTTCCATGATGACTAGAAAGTTGTCGATTTATGAGGTACCATTGTATATCAGGTGTTCTCGGACCTTGGTCCTGAACCATCTAGTTTCTCAAACAGTTTCACATCTTCGTTCGCTGATTGTATGCTCCTCCAACTTATTGATCCATCAATGGTAGGATTTATGTAGTATTCTCATGTTCCTTCTATTACAATGTATAATTGATCCATAACTTCTCCTTCCATATTGTTTTTTGTTAGCTCTGTGTATCGAGGGCTTACATACAGATCCAAGGGTTGAACTACATTGATTTTGTCTTCCTCGAATACCATAGTATCTCTTTTTAGGTCAATCACTGCATAGTTATCATAATCCCAATTGATGCCAAGTAGATCAAGATAAGGGTCCTTATCCCCCATGATTTCTATCACCTCAAAATCAGCTACAGTCTTCACTCCCACAACATCTATTTCCACATTCTCCAGTCTTCTTATTGGAAAAATACAATATTGATTGTCCATTCTTAACTGGATTGGGGAATATGTCAACTGGGGTTTCCCTAAATCTTCCCAAGTCTTTTTAGGCAACATGTTAACATCAGATCCTAGATCTAACATAACATCTTTAATCTTAAACTCATCCAGCTGGGATGCTAATATAAACCCTTTTCCAGTCTATATTTTCCTTCTTTGCACTCTTTGAGTATTCTTCTCAGAAATATTAGTCCTTATTCTAGTTTCTGGAGATTATTCAGTTCCTAGGACTAAGTATAGGGCATTGTGCATCTTTTCTGTCAGCTAGTCATTCCCAAGAATATCATAAAATAACTGAAACCAAAGGTCAACTACATTTTTTGACTGCTCAGGTTGTCTTATTGAGACTATGGGGTTTTGGGTTGCAAGGGGTGAAGTAGAGACTTGCGCAATCTTAGGATAAATGATAGGCTGAGGGGGTTTTTCTTCCATCTCAGGGCTAGGGATACTCTAGAATACTTCTATTAAATTTTTAAAGAACAAATTTTTTTTCAGAGGATCATACCTGTCCTCCTTNAAATGATAGGCTGAGGGGGTTTTTCTTCCATCTCAGGGCTAGGGATACTCTAGAATACTTCTATTAAATTTTTAAAGAACAACTTTTTTTTCAGAGGATCATACCTGTCCTCCTTAGTCCCTACTTTCTGGATCTAAGGTAGATTATTAGAATTTATGTTAGTCTTTTCTCCTCCTCGAGTAACAATATTAAGGTTGGATAGATGTCCTTTAATGAATCTCTTTATCTCTAAGCTTATAAAATTAGTTCCTTATTGAAGTACCTGATCTTTCCATTTTACAATTAGTTATGGACAGTCTTTAGTTGCATGTCCATTGGTTCTGCAATGATAGCACCATGGTCACCTCGGGTGAGGACAATCCCTAGCCATGTGACCTTCCTCATCACAGTTACAGCATCTATTTGGTCCTCTTCTCCTGGTTCTTCCTTCTATGAGGTCTCCTCCAAATCCACCTCCTCGACCTCTTCTCAGTCCCTGAGGGGTTTCATTCACCCTGAATGATGTTTGATCTAGTCTTTCCACAAGTGCATCCAACACTCTACATTGATTGGTAGCATGTGTGGTAGATGCATGGAACTCACAATGTACAGTATTCAACAATGTTGAATACTTATGAATAATGGGGCATTGTCTTGGCCCATGGCCATGAATTCAACATATCTCACAATACTCAAATGACGATGATGCTTGATTACCTGGAAGAGCATGATATGGGGTTGGGGTATTGAATGGTAAATTTCCAGATACTTGCGCAACTCCTTCCATGGGTTCTAGTGACGGTCCCATCGGATTCTAAGGAGGTCCCATTCCCCTCATCCATGAACATATATTCACCAGATATCCTTCCATGTAGCATTTGTTACATTAGGCTTGCAGTCGTCTTGGTCTGGGTATCATCAATTCTTGAATATTCTTTGTATGCGATGATATTTGTCCTTGTAGTTGTGCTAAATTTTCATCTACGGGGGGTCTAGTCACTCTCAGGCTCCTTAGATATCCTTCCATGGCTTCAATCTTCATTGATTGTTCCAAGGAATCTATCAAAGTGGTTATTCATTGTTGCATTAACGAAATTCATGTTAGAGGTAGAAATCCATGGATATACCATTTTGTTTGATGATCTTAATGAATTGGATGTGCTAACCTCCCTATAGCATCTTTAAATTTTTGACTATATTCCCTGGTTGATTCACCTTCCCTTTGTTGAATCTTGTGAAACTTAGACATAGCTTGTTGTTCTGACTGAGATAGCTTAAACTTTGCTATCAATTTTGTCCATACTTTATCAAGAGTGAATGCTTGTCCTTTCACTCATGGCACTCTTGGATAAATATCCTTCATGTACCATTTGAGAGCACGACCTCTCAAGGTAGTCTAGAACTCGACCAATTTATTTGCATCTAGAGTATCTTTGGATCTTGAGATTGCTTCACATAAGAACCAATGCTGCTCAAAATCCTCATCTACCTTACCCTAGAATTATGGGTATCGAGCAATTGAGCCTCCCACATTACCATCCATTATTTATCTTACTACTTCTATCAAGATAAAACCTAATAGTCCTAGTTGCAATCTACCAGAGGATCCCAATATCCTCCCAGTATTCACACTTCCCTATTGTGAATCACTAACTAACTGTAATGGAACATGAATAACATAAGAAGGTAGTATAGAATTTACCACTTGTATAGAAGACACTTGGGGTATGGGTGATTCGGGTCTAGTGCCACTGGATTCGGGGCAGGTTTCTTTGATCTGGGGGGTCTCATTATCATCCTCTGGAGTGGTCTCTTCAGCCAAATTCCTCATATTTCCTGGTACTAGGGATGAATCTTCTCTTTCTTATGAAAGACCCATGTCGACTTCCTTTTCCCATGCTTCTACACCTTCTTCTTCTTGTACACCCTCTTGGGGACTTCTTTCTCTTTGCGCTTCTCTCTCATTTAATCCTTAATTGGCCAGTCTTTCCTGTATTCTCATCTTTTGCAACTCTTCCACCTATTCTTCCTCGACTTCTCCTGGTTCAACTTATTTCTCCAACTTCTCAGACTATTTCACTACTTTCCTTATCTTACCACGCCACCACTTCTCAAATATGACAGCTCTTTTCAATGCTCTCTCATCCCTTGAGTCCATTTATTGCTTCTCCCCAATTTGTTAAAGAACCATATCCTCTCTCTCAGGCCATGATTTCAACCCAAACTCACCCCACCCCAAGTGAGGGTGTTTAGGTTGCCATCTCAGTGAGGAACATAGTCAACATCCCCTCCTCCATCAAGAAAACCTTAATCCACAGGGAGATTTCCCTCAATAATCTTCCCCTCACATATTTCTTAAAATTTACTTCTCCCATGGAACATATTGGTGATTCTCAGTGGCAAACTCGATAATCTGTTCTTCTAATGTTGTATTGACCCATAAATTGATCACTCACATTACCGAACAATCCAACCGATGAAGCGTTGCAATGTTTTCTGTATCCCAAGAACATGTCTTTGTTGGCACAGGGGCAGACCCAAGGTTCAACGCTACAACAACGCACCAACAAAACCCTAACTATAAACCCTTTCGAAAACACCTGCAAAGCAGATGAAGTCTCACCCGAGGTAGAGACAGGGGTGATTGCAGGACTCAGTTGTCTGCAACCTTAGCTGGGATCTAGATCTATGATTACACACTTAACAAAGTAGTCAACATCAATAGTTCACCTAAAATTAACCCTTATCTCACTCCACAGATAACACAGAGCATTGCAGTATATAATTAGATCTAAGATGATTCAGCACTTAGCAGCATACACCACACCGAATCTGGTAGACCAAGCACTTAGCAATTTCATACACATCAAATCTATCATCTATACACATCTAATAAGCACAAAGCATAAGTAAATATATCTAAACATGTCATAGAACTTAGCAAGAGAGGGAAAACACATGTAAGTAACAACACAAAGCATGAGACATAGATTTACATGGTTCAACCCCACCCTGGGGCTACATCCACCAACTCTTCTTCTCTATTATTGTTGGCCAATCAGTTACAAGCATAGAGCCTCAAAACTTACTCTACATAGGACATGAGATCTGCGTAGCTCGCTAGATCCTCCTTCCCCGAGTAGCTCTAAGCATGAAACCTTCTTACAATCCATGCACTTAGCACTTACAATACTTGCACTCAGCTCTGCAAGTATATCACACAAATCAGCTCTTAGCACTTAGCCACTTCTCAAGTGTCCTCAAAAAGGTCCCTTCTTACATAGCCTAGACTTCTACTTATACAATACAAAAAGCGGCCTAAACATGGTTAAACCCATGGGCTGACATCCCGGTCCTATTACATTATCCCCAAAAACCCCAAAAGGACCCAAAAAGGGGGTCTAGCTTCCACGATATCCGCTTTGCCTTGTGCTCCATCTTTGACAGGATTTCAAAGTCCCAAAAATGGTCAAATATGACCAAGTGTTCCTCAAAACTTGGTCAAGGGCCAACAGGCCCCCAACACTCACCTGTGACTCGTCCCGAGTCACTCAGGTCTGGGTAACTTTGCCTCAAAGGTCTCAATCTTGGCTCGAGTTGATTCGACTTGTCTCTCTGCTACTACTTCTTGCTCAGTGAATTCCTGAATAACCACTTCATTGATAAGTCCTTCCAGTTGTTGCTCAACTGTAAAAACTACTTGTTATAGTACTATTCCTCGGCCTTCAATTTCTTCAAACAGTAGATAGGCCACCTCCTGGCTCGGATAGAGTTTCTGGGTGACTTCCATCACTCTGTTCTGCATGGTAAGAATGATTTTTTGGGCAGTGCATTGTTCCTAGGATCTCTTCATCCTCTTGATGGGTGACAGGAGCTTGTTCTATGCCTATACTATATCTGCATGCTTCTTTGCTTCTTGGATTTGGGACTCCAATTTATTCAACTCTAGGTCTTTGGATAATTGTTCATATATCTATCGCTTCTGCTACTTAACTATTTTCATTCTGCAACAAGTGTTTTAATCCTCTCGGCTGCACTCTGAGCATTTAATTCTCACTAGTCACATACTTCTTGCGGGGTACTTGGTATAGTTTGAAGCTCTAATTCCACGACCCTTTGTTGAAGCTGCTGAATAACTTTAGAAAGCTTCATCACTTGATGTTCGAAGGGTTCTTCTCTCTTTTGTTCTAAGCCAATGATGGAGCGAAATGCTCAGTTAACTGCTTCTTCCATCCCGAGCTGCTTCGCGAGTCGTTTCTCTTTATTCTTTTGGATCTTTGTTTTATCTTCTTCAAACTTTTCTTGGAGAGAATTCTTCTCTTGTTGCATGAATCGACATTGTTCTATGATTTCCACTTGTACTTTCTTTAATGCATGAGTAACCTGTGCTTTTTCTTTCTATGTGTGTCAAAGGCGTACTTTGACTATATCAGCAATCTTACAGAGTTGAACTAATTCCTATCCCACTTCTATTGTTCCTTATGGTAGAGGCGTAGTAGAGATTGCACGGCTAGACTGGAGTGCCTGTTGCACTTCTTGGAGCCCAATTTCAATCATGTTATATATCTACTCCTTCTTCGCTTCTTGCTTTTCTATTATCTCTCCTATGGCTTCATTCATAGTTGTGAGGAGAAAAACTAAAGTCATCTAGAGTGAGTGTGGTCTCCATCTTAGTTACAGTTTCTTTCGATTTATTCTCGGAGGGAGAATTCAAAGGTGACCCTTTTCTCTTCTTTATAACATTGACTTCATCTTCTAGTCTCTATTCGACTTCCTCTAGGTCTTCACCATTACCTCCTTGATATGGCATGATGGAAGCCGTCCTTATAGATCTTCTATCTACATCCTGAACCTCTTCAGGCTTCTTCGTCTTCTTTGTCTTACTGGGCCCAAGTGTGTCCTGTGCAGCTTCTGGGTTGTTGATGTCTGAAATGTCCACTGTATCTACTGCAACAAGGAGGTTCGTCGACCATTCCTTGGTGATCTCTTCTAGGTATTCTTCTGTCAGCTTATAATAGGACTAAAATTGTTCCTGGTGCTCATCGGAGCGTGGAGTTAGGTATATAAAGTGGAAGTCTACACTAAAATTTACTAGAGGTCGAAACCTTTGTAAAGTGTTCGAGGTTATGCGAGGTTCACCCCCTATGGATTCTTTCAATTGGTTATAATATGTGTGGAAAATGACATTTGATTGCCATTGATTGTTCATGTTGGTTAAGTACCACAATTTACTGAACATCACGGCTAGTGGCTCAAAGGGGTCAAGGTCCAGGAAGGTTGCACCTTCCGGTAGCTCCCATGCAACAAAAGCAATAAGTATTAGAAGCCAACTCAAAAGCAATTCATGCCCCTGATCCTAGGCTTCTCTACAGTCAATCTCTAGCTGGTTTACCAGGTACTTCACCTAGTTCATCTGTAGTTCCTCTGTGCATTTTCCTGCGAGGTCAACTACAAAGCCTGATACTTATGTAGGTCGATTCTTACATACTAGCTTTCCTACGATCAATTGACATGTGAGGCACACTGTGCCATTTTAGATACAAGCTACTTTGTATCCTCGCGAGCCCTTCTCAACATTGCCATAAGCTTCTTTAATCCTCTGTGAAAGAGCATGGTCTACAGTCTTTCCAAGGTAGTAATCTTGGGGAGCAAGGCCCTGCATGCTAAGCCCAATGATCCTATTGATCAGTGTTGGATCAAAAGTTATGTGATGGTTTAACCATAGGTATCCTCCATGGTAACTTGGTAGCAACAATTTTACACAAGCATTCACCTCCTAGTGTCTACTGAAGTGTGGTATTTTCATAATGTTGAGAAAAGTAGTCTACATGAGGTTCATCATCCATTGTTGAGGGGAAATATTTGAATTCTTTCTCTTAGTTCTTGTCAAGTAATTATACGGGGTGAGCATGCAGTAAACCTTACGGTCCCCCATGTTGAATTCACAAAAATTCAACTCTGTAACCTTTTCTTGATCTACGCAGTAGGTGTGTACTCCTTTCGGTAGATATGCAGTGATTAGGGTGTATTCAAAGTCTCTAGGGACACTGTACCTATTAATCGCACCACTCAGAGGGGGTATGTAAGTTGGTAGGATGGATGGCACTAACTTCGCATTGGCTATGTCGTCTTTATGCTTAGTTCTCCTTTCCACACCGGCTCGATATGTTCCTGCTCGAACAGTCGATTGGGAGGCTTGCAATCCACTCTTCGATGATGCTTTGGCTCCTTTGGACATTCCTCTTTATAACATGACTCTCTTGGTCATTAAATCGAGAAGGACCTCTGTGATGGATTCTTCAACTGCGGTGATCTCATCGGACATACACACTTAGAAAAGATAATCGGGGCACGATGATCTCAGATACTGCACTAGAATGAAAAATCTTCTTGCATTGATCACTGTATACAATCAGTAGTTCTGCAAGCTTCAAATTTTCAATTGGAAAAAGTGTTCTTCGGGCATGGCGTGACGAGCTAAATAGGAAATTTGTCAATGGTCTTCTTGCAACGGGTATGAATCTTCCATTATCATAGATCTATCAATTATGGTGAGGTCCAACAGCCTGGTGGTGATCCTTTAATGCTTTTCTATCCATTCAGGGTGGAATTCAAATGGGTATATCAGTCTAACGACTAGATTACTTCACCACAATGAAGTGCCATATGTCGTTGTTCTGATATCTCAGCAAAGTTCAATTCCTGTGATTTTTCCTTCTACAATGTTCCACCTGGGATCTCTTGTAACTTTTCAATCTTCGCCTTTTTATTACTTAATTTTCTAGTCTTCTTCTTGGTAGTCTTCAACTCGGTCGGTATTTTCCCATTCTAATTCCTATCTTCTCTCGACATAGTCACTTCGCACTGTTGAGATTCTTTCTTCAGATCTGAGGGTAATACTCCTTCAACATATGGATTAAGTATTTTAGTATTCTATGGTTTCTCTAATGCTCTTATAGCTTCGATGTACAAGTCCCTGGTGTCCAATATCTTAGATCTGTTCTCTTGTTCTTCCATCAAGTAAGCGATCCTTCTAGTCATAAATTCCATGAGTTATGGCTTCTTCTGTTCTAGGGAGTCCTTTTCTTCTTTTCTTTGGATCTGGTCTTTTTCAATCCATATATTGCCTAAAAAAGCTAGAAATGGGGCACGGTCCTCAATAAATTTAATAACTTCAAATTATTCCTCTGTTGAAGCTCCATGGGTACTCATAGCTATCTGGGTAATCCTGCCACATAGGGTTACCATTTTTCCTTTAAACAACCCTATTTTTCCTAGTTAAGGAAATATAGTAGGCCTTCCTAGGGTTTCCCAAGTTCTTTATGTCATAATGTTCATCTACGTTTCCTCATCCAGAGCACAGTCAATGTCGAAGTCTCCTATTCTTACTTCGATTTTGTCGTTTTCTTTGAAGATCTCCGACAAACTGGCATCTTTATGTTCATTCAGGATTTCTTTCATTTTCGGTAACATAATCTCTAATTTTTTCTGGGGTTCTTCTATAATATTAGTCTCTGGATCTCCATTAGGGTTTTCTTGCTCCATATTCAACTTTTCAATTCTAGCAATCATTCTAGGGCAATCCAGTACTTCATGGTCAATAGACTTACAATAGAGGCAACTAGGTTTTCTCCCAGGGAATTCCTTAGCAAGATGTCCTGGTCTTCTACAAATGTAACAAAGTGTTAATCCCCTCTTTCTATTCAATGATCCCCAACTTTTCCTATACTGCGCGCTAGGAGCATAATGGCTAGCCTGCAAAAATTTATTTCTAGGATCCTGCACCCACTCGTTAGTCCAAACATTCTTTCTATGCATAGGTATAACATATCTTTCATTATTCTTATCAGGTTTATCCATATCAAACGTTCTGTCATCTAACAATGCCCTAGTTTTCAAGCTAGGACAAAATCTATCAAGTATACCTAAATTCATGCTTCAAAAACAAAAATTTCCACTTATTGAGCACAAAGCTTCTAGATCTAAAACCTTTCACTATTATTACCTTTATCACAACAGAAAGCTTATAGATCTTACCTCTTTTCTTCAGACATGGCTTCTTTTCTTCAACACAAAGCTTCGTAGGTTGAGTAGAGTACTGTGCATCAGAGCGACAGATCTATGCAAGAGTTTCCACAAGTTTAGGATGAATATTTGCACAAAGCTTCTTCTTCCTTAGTTCCCATCAATCACAGTTTCAAGTCTTGGCAAAGGAACCATTTGTTGGCATAGGGGCAGACCTAGGGTTCAATGCTACAACAATGCACCAACAAAACCCTAAATACCGACCCTTTCGGCAACACTTGCGAAGCATATGAAGTCTCACCCGAGGTAGAGGCAGGGTTGATTGCAGGACTCAAGTGTTTGCAACCTTAGCTAGGATCCAAATCCGTGATTACACACTTAACAAAGAACTCAGCATCAATAGTTCACCTAAAATTAACCCTTATCTCACTCCGCAGATAACACAAAGCATTGTAGTATATATTTATATCTAAGATGATGCAACACTTAGCAGCATACAACAAACTGGATCTAGTAGACCAAGCACTTAGCAATTTCATACACATCAAATCTATCATCTATACACATATAATAAGCACAAAGAATAAGTAAATCTATATAAACATGGCATAGCACTTAGCAAGAGAGGTAAAACAGATGTAAGTAACAACACAAAGCATGACACACAGATTTACGTGGTTCACCCCCACCCTGGGGCTACGTCCACAAACTCTTCTTCTCTATTATTGTTGGCCAATCGGTTACAAGCATAGAGCCTCAAAACCTACTCTGAGAAGGATAGGATATTTGCGCATCTCGCTAGATCCTCCTTCCCCGAGTATCTCTAAGCATAAAACCTTCTTACAATCTGTGCACTCAGCACTTACAATACTTTCACTCAGCTTTGCAAGTATATCACACAGATCATCTTTTAGCACTAAGCCACTTCTCAAGTGTCCTCAAAAAGGTCCCTTCTTACATAGCCTAGACTTCTACTTATACATTAAAAAAAGGGGCCTAAACATGGGTAAACCCATGGGCCAACATCTCGAACCCGTTACATTATCCCCAAAAAATCAAAAATGGGGTCTAGCTTCCACGATCTTCTCTTTGCCTTGCACTCCATCTTTGGCAGGCTGTCGAAGTCCCAAAAATGGTCAAATATGACCAAGTGTTCCTCAAAAATTGGTCAAGGGCCAACAGTATTCTTGACTCATTCTTGGAAATCTGGAGCTTCTTGGAGCCTATCTATCCAGTGGAAAATTTCTCATGGAAATTTAACCCAGAATATCTCGTACTGGTCACTCGATCTTTCTAACTAAAAGATAACCTCTCATGTATCTTTCATAGATTTTCCTCACAGCTCCACTTCTTTCCATATGAAGGTGTCACAATTTTTCTCCCACCACTTCTGAATATCATATCGTTGAATCTGTGGAAGCATTCTCCCTACAAGTTCCCTTTTAACGTAGATCTCAACAACAAAACCATTTTGTTGGTGTGAAGTTGATCAGACCAGGGTCCTTCTCAGGTTACCAACAAAATCCACCGAGTAGTCTAGAGATTTGGCATTTTCATCTTCTCCAGAGAGAAGAAATCTCACTCGAAGAGTAACCAAGACAAGAAGATAGGGAAGGGCAAGGAGAATTCTTAGGTAGATTTCTAGAATCTTTAAAATTCACCATAATGTTGCGCAAGATGAACTAATCAAAGAGAAGATATGAATTGATTCATAACTAGTAATAAAGACAATGGGGTTGCGACAACATTTTCAAACATTTATAACGTATTGATCTCATCAGACTTACAGAGGTAAAGTAAAATGGAAAATCATAAAAGAATATAAAGAATTACACAAAAAATTTCAAAATTTTAGGTCCTTCCATATATTATCATCAAAAGAGGTTCTGAGATACAATCTAGAAGATACATTCATTACTCCGTTACAAGATGTTTTGGCTCCAGACTCGTTTCTCAGAGCTCTATCTACCCTTTTCCCTAAAATGGATACAAATTATAATCTCAGAACCTAAATGGAGTAAATGATAAACCTATCTACACTCTAACCCAACTGTACCATCTACACCATCTAACCCTTTACAATCATATACATCTCGCATATATAGGATGATTGGGATTTTCTGTCTTGAGACTTTAGATGCTTTATTATTCTTGTTCTATTATAACTTCTTTCTCTTTGTTGGTGTTGCGTTGTCCCTCTTTCCAACCATTTTTTGTTTCCTTGTTTGCTCCATTGTCTAGCTCCTTTGTGGCTTGCGCAACTTATGTTTGAGAAAAATTGGGACTGTATTCTTCCTTGCACAACTTATAACCAAAAACAAAGGGCCCAAAAACCTTCTCTTTGAGTAAGGAGGTGAGCGATGCCTATGACCTCTTCTAGCACTCCTGGAATAACTGACCCTTCCACGATAATCTCTTCTTTCATGATACCTGCCTTCTTTCTCTTTCTCCGAGCCATTATTTTCTCATCCTTGCAACTGATTTAAGCTTTGTAGCACTCGAGCATTTATCTAACTTTTCTCTCTCATCTGCCTCTCATTGTCTTCCTTGTAGCTCTGCACTTCTATTTTTAGGATTCTTACAGTTTCTATGAATGTTTCTTCCTCCCCTCAGCCCTTGTTTTCGTTGGATTCTATCTCTGCATTAAAAACTCTAGTATTATAGCCTTCGGCCTCTTTATCATGGCTGGAGGATCCCTCACCTTCTTCCATTTCTTGAATATGCATTTTGAGCTGGTATGTTTAAACCCATTAATTTTGCAAAATGCGCAAGTGACCATTTTGTCAAAGTTAAGTAGATAACGAACAAAATTTTCCAAAAAAAGTTACAGGTCCTTTTAATTCATGAAGAATGTATATATATATTAGTCTGCATCAGATAGCACTTTCATTTGGAAACTCTCACTCTTGGAGTCGACTGTGTATATCTATTTTTATCTCTTGTTGTGAGAAATATGAATTTTATTTACACATTCATGCCAAGAGTTCATCCAAATCTATTGTGGAACGAGATGTAAGTGTACTCTGCATTTGAATTTGGAAGATTGAAGTTTTGTTTTCAATATAAAACCTCCGTCAAATATTTCTATGTTAGAATTATTACATCAACGTCTTCTTTAAAATCGATCAAGGGCTTAGATTGATGGTCATAATCCATTGAAGAGATTGTTTATGCACACGGGTTAACTTCGAGACTTGTACCCGTAATTTAAATTCAATACAGTTTTGTTTTGAGTTTGAAATCTGATCATATATTAGACGATCCATATTTATTGCAGCGATTATAAAGCATGGTGGTGGAATCCACCTTTTGCGTACTTGCAATTTTTATGAAATACACCGTTATACATTTGAAATTCGATTATTTTTTGGAACTTTAATATTACGTTGAAATATTAAACTAAGTATACATCATAGATCTATAGATCTAACCATCAATAGGAGCTATGGTACTCTGGGCTTCAGGAGTTACTGATTGTCCACACTCCCAATCCTTCTTGAGTTCCAAGTCTCTGGGTTGTAGGATGTGTTGCCAAGCATCCTCTCTAATCGATGGCTATGGTGGAATTCAGCCTTTGAGCCATCAGGATTCATTGAACCCAATTTCTTATACCCTGAATTCTCTGGAGTACCAACTCTTTGGCCTATGGGATATACTGCCACATTTCCTCTCCTAATCAATGGTGAGGATTTACTCCGCTCTTTGGAGCTTAGGGAGGTTTCACCTTCATTCCTTCTTAAATTCGTATTGGATAAATCCTGGAGTATTCCTCAACAACTAAGAACCAAGGGGTGCTATGTGGTAGAACATAAGGAAAGGACATGTGGCCCTATATGACATATGGCATGTGTCATATACTAACTGACATTAATGGTCTTTGAAAAAAATGAAACACAATGACATGTGGTAAGCATCACGTGTGTCCACGTCACCCCAGGTGATGTCAATAGGTCACATCACTCCAGTTCCTCATGACTTTGGGGCTTCAAA
This sequence comes from Picea mariana, assembly GCA_032191745.1. Lineage (NCBI taxonomy): Eukaryota > Viridiplantae > Streptophyta > Pinopsida > Pinales > Pinaceae > Picea > Picea mariana. The sequence goes on from JASDQU010101971.1 coordinate 154,678, forward strand.
ACTTCAGGAGACTTCTCCAAACTACACCTCAAATCCCCCAAATGCCAAATTCCTAAATAGGGTGATCTGTGGACACGTGTCCCCAAACAAAAACGATCCATATTTAACTGTGGTGTTCAGGACTTCAGGATAATTTCTTCCTAGAATCTTATGGGATTTCTTCTCCCAGAGTGATGAATCTCTAAACTATTGTGAGATCAATGACTTACATTTTCTCGCACACAGATTGGACGGCTAGAGTTTGATCTCTTCCACTTTTCTCACCTTCTGATATGTTCTTAATCCAATGGATTAGACCTATCCTTGGAAAACTCCAATGGTTAGGTACTCCTCCCCATGATCTACGATGTAGATTCACTCTGGAAATTCAAAGCTTTGTTGATTTGGGATTATTTTATGACAAGGAACTTGAAACTTCTGAAGCAATGAAGTCTGAAAGACTTGAGGGTTTAACCTCTACACTCTTTTTCCAGATACGAATATTGTGAAGGATTTGGATCCTTCCCAAATAGATCCTACGGCCATAATGGTTTCCCTAAATGCTACACCTCTTGAGCTTTCAAACACTATTAAGGTGCACTCTCAACACCTTCTCACACTCTGGAAATTAATTTCTCTATGAAACTTTTTCTTCAATCTCGGTTTACACAGCCCATCTGGGCTTAGTATTGTAACTGAGCTATGATACCAAACTGTAATGTACCTATCCACCCACGGGTCGGGCTACATTACTTCAAGACCACTCTCGGAATACTTTATCTTACATATACCTTTCATATTAATAAATATGCATAAATGAAAGGAACTTAACGACATGCACATCAATAACCATCAAGCATGCATACTCTAAACATATCGAATTTAATGATAAATTAAATACATAACAGAAATAATTCATACATGGGTAAATAATACCATAACTGAGAGAAATTATCTTTTTATAGAAGAGAACCACTGATTTTTTTCATACCAAGGACATTCCACCTAATCGTAGACACCATTGCTCCAAGTCTCAAAAGAAATGTCACCCCTGAGCCAGAGCTATGAATCCAAAAGGATGGTTCCAGAGTGTTACTTGGCTTCCCAAACCAATCAGCACTCAATCTCTCATAGGATTCCCAACACCCACAACAATCCAAGTACCCATCTCTCTTCTACCCAACCTACACAACCCAAGAGAATGGACCCCTACCCTTCTTTGTTGTGCAGTCCCTCAATAATTCCTTCTCCTTCCAGGGCTCTAGTGTAGCTAGTCCAGAATCTCCATGCTGGGACTCTCAAGAATCGCAGTTGTGTGAAAATATGAACACATGACAAACATCTCAGACATGCAGGCCTCAAATCATGGTTGGACTACACCAACGGACACTACAACCAACAATTCCATGGATTCTCTTAAAAAGTTCATCTTCCTTTCCCAATCCAAGACACGAACAAGGAAATATGAGTGGGTGATAGAAATGAATGGAGTGAAGTCTCCACGAGAGGTGTAAAACAATGAACAATTGAGTGAATGAATGTGTGATGGAAGAGTGAAGCGACCAACAATAGAACGAGGATGAGAAACAGGAGTGAGAGAGAATGAACCCCCCCCGATAGGCTAAGAATGGGTTTATGTAATTCGTGGGGATCAAGAACCTCTTGGCCTTCCCCCAAGAACCTCATGCAACTGCTATTCTCCATTAAGAAAAATGGAGAACAAAATATACAATAAAATGAAATAAACACTTAACCCCTCAAGCCTCCTCTCTTGTGGAATCATAGCCCCCTAAACTCTAGTTACTATCAGTCTATCATCCAACAATGTATTTATTATTTATAATGATCAAAACATTAAATTTCTTGGGCACACTAGCCTTTTAATAATTTTTTTGGCACTCTGGCCTCTCAGCAGTTTAACAATACATTATTTAATACGGGGGCTCAAAACACAGGGTGTTACATAGTTGAAATTTCCACTATAGACTGCATTTTTCTCATCCAAATCATTTCTCCTTGAAATAGTTTAAACACATACCCACTTGTAGATATCCTACGATCCAAATATCCAATCCATTCTTCATCCACAAAGCCATGTATGTCCAACACTCTACCCAATCCTGGTCTTCCTTGGTAGCACAATCCATAGCTAGCAGTGCCATGCAAATACCTGAAAAACCTCTTTACTGGTGTTCAATGCTCCTTGGTTTTGACATATACCTACTCAAAACTCTCACTGCATGTGCAATGCATGTTCTAGTACATACCAATGCATACATATAACTGCCAACTACACTAACATATGGAACATGAGACATGTCCTCCTCCTCTTCCTGTTTCATGGGACATTGATCTATAGTTTAATTTACACCTACAAGAATGGGGACCCTGATTGGTTTACATTATTACATATTAAACCTATGCAATATTGTCTCAGCATATTTTCTCTAATTTAACCATAGTGTCCTATTTTTCCAATCTCTTTTAATTTCCATGGCCAAAATGAAATTTGCATCACCAAGATCCTCCATGTCAAATTTAGAGGAAAAGTGAGTTTTCAGATCCTGGATAATCTCCTTGTTGTTCCTATTAGCAACATGTCATCCACATATAAGCCCAAATAAATCAAATGATCACTAATTAATTTAAAATACACACAATGATCCTCTTTTCTTCTTGTGAAGCCAAGTCCCAGCATATAAGTATCAATTTTTTTATACCACATCCTTGGCGATTGTTTTAAACCAAGGACTTGGAAATAGGATAAAAAATCTCACCAAAATTAATTCCCTCAACCTGGGAATAACGCTTTTCTACTAACCAAGCTTTGTATTTCTCCACTTTGCCTTCTGCATTCAACTTATTTTTAAATATCCATTTTTTTCTAGTGGTATTTCTTCCAGTCGACAAATCCACTAGATCCCAAGCTGCAGTCTTATCTAAGGATGCCATTTCTTCAACCATGGCCTTTTCCCATAGTTTTCCATCCTTTGAATCAACCTCCTCCCTAACATTTCTAGGATCATCATCAGTAATAGACAAAGTAAAAATTGAATGGAAATTAGATGGAGTATACCTTTTCGATAGCCTTTTTTCCCGCAATGATCTCCTCAATACTGCAGTATGAGGATCTTCTTCTTCTTTTCATGTTATTCTATAGAGTCTAATTCATCATCCTTTGGCTCAAACTCTATTTTCTTCGGTTATTCCTTACTTGGTAGGACCTCTTGTTTGAAAACATCCTTCATTTATCTAAATACCACATCTAATCTATACACAACCTTATTAGTTTATGGTTTCCAAAGTTTATAACCTTTGATACCATCTTTATACCCAATAAGATGCATTTTTTAGCCTTCATATCTAACATACTGTGTTTTCCTTTGGAACATGAACATAGGCCTCACAACCAAATACCTTGAGATATGTGAGAGAAGGTTTCTTACCAGTACATACCTCTTGTGGATTATTTTCATATAGTGCTGATGAGGGTGATCTGTTGACTAGGTAACATGTAGTACCCACTGCCTCTGCCCATAATTCTTGCCCTAACCCTACACCATTGAGCATGCACCTTTTTTTTTCCATCAGTGTCTTGTTAATCCTTTCTGCAACTCCATTTTTTTGAGGTGTATATGGAGTATTCTTTTGTATTTCTATATCGCACTTCTTACAGAAATCTTCAAATTCATTCTCGTAGAACTCTCCACCATTATCTTTTCTCAACACCTTAATTATTTTCTTAGTTTGATTCACAACAAGAGCCTTAAAATATTTAAACTTGTTAAAGACTTCAGATTTCTTCCTAATGAAATATATCGAAGTATTCCTTGAGAATTCATCTATAAATGAAACATAGTACAAATATTTTCCCAATGATGGAACTGAGATAGGTCCAAACACATCAATGTGCACTAGCTATAAAATTCCTTCTGCCCTCGTTGCACTAGAAGGGAATTTTACCTGATTTTGCTTCCCATATACACAATGTTCATAGAAATCAAAATCTAGAGAACAGTTAGACATACCTTCAACCATACCTTTACCTTGTATTAGTCAAATACCCTTCTCTTTAATATGCCCCATCCTTTTATGTCACAACATAACCTTTTCTCCAGAGATTGTAGGAATTTTTTCTTCTTTTGCTACAATATTAAGAACAATGGAACTATTACACCCATTACTAATAGTGCTTCCTTGCAGATTATATAGAGTTCCAATCCAAACTTCCTTCAGCAACACCATTTATCCTTGAACCATCCTGCATGTTTCTTTTCAAATATTGTTTTTACCCTTGCATCATCCATTTTTCTTACATAAATCAAATTTTTGGCCAATCCTGGGATGTGTAGAACACCAAGATGTGTTATAAACCTTCCATCTATGAGCCCTAACTTTAATTTTCCTTTTCCTATGATTCTATTTGTTGAGTCTTCACCTAGGAAAACATTACCTCCATCATACCTTTCATATTAATAGAGCCACTCCATGTGGGCAATCATATGAAAGAATGCACCTGATTCAACCAACCATGCCTCATGATCTACATGTGATATTGAAGAAGCCAATTACACATCTCCTCCTTATTCCTTGGAGGTTTTTTCTTATGTAGCGAAAGCACTTTCATATCCCTTCACTTTCTCAACACTTTTGAATCTACATTGCTTATTGAAGTTCCCTTCCTTCCCACATCTCCAGCATACCTTTACAAAATTTCCAAGAGATTTAGATCTAACCTTAGACTTAGATCTCCCACTTGAGTAATTAGATATGTTTCTATCCTGGTAGCATCCTATTGCAAATAATGCATTTTTTCTCTGTCCCTCCATGTTCTTTCATATCATCTCCTCTGACAACAAGGATAAGACCACATCACTGAAACTCAAGGTAGTTGTATTAATACCTATGGACACAACCAAACTATCCCACGAGTCTGGTAAAGAGAACAGTAAATTGATACACTTATATTCATCTGAAATTTTAATCTCAACAGATAACAATTGACTTACCACAGTGTTGAAGGCATTTAGATGCTCTTTCACTGAGTCTCCATCTCTCATCCTCAGGTTATACAGTTTTTTCCATAGGAAAAAATTCTTTACCAGGGACTTAGACTAATATAAGTTCCCCCACTTATCCCATAACTCCTTGGTTGTAGCTTCCCTTGACACATTCATTAATACTAAATCTAAGAGACACAATCGGGTTGTGCTCTTCACCTTCCATTCCAAATTTTTCTAGTCATCTGTTGATGTTCCTGTAGGTGTAGTACCTGGATCCACTGCAACCCACTAATATCTATCTACCAATAGATATTTCATATTGAGCTTCCAAAACTCAAAACTTTTCCCATTAAATTTCTCCATCTCTATTTTTTAATTGCTTGCCATTTTTCTTCACCTAAAGAATCAATACCTCATATCTCCCACTGTAACAAGTCTTATCACATTCCCAAGCCAAACCCTTGACCACAAAGGCAACCCCCTAAAGACAATAATTTCTCTGACACCAAATGTAGATTTTAACCTTGTACAATATTTTACTAAAAACAAATTTTCAATAAAAGAACAGAAAAGATACAATGGAAAATACACACATTACATAGATATTTTTCCCCTCGAAACCCAAACCGGGAAAACCTGCATAATCTATGTTCATTCACACCATACATTGTTTAAAATACAATATACATATAGGATATAGTGGCATCCAAAACTCTAATCCAATGACCTAGATTAGTCAACAACCCTATTTCTTTAACTGGAAATAGAAAACCATCGATGGAAAACCATGTGTTGAAAAACCTCCCATAAATTGACACAAAAATCGAGAAAAAGAAATTCAGAGGAGATGCCCCCAAACTCTCGTGTAGGGGGGATCCACCCCCCTATAACCCTCCTCTTACCCCTCTACACTCCTGACACAACATAGACACTAATTCTAGTCATGCAATGAATATAACACATATCCGACAAGATGGAAGGAGGGGGGGAGGGAGGGAGGGAAAGAGAGGGAGGGAGGGAGGGAAAGAGAGGGAACGAGAGAGAGAGAGAGAGAGAGAGAGAGAGAGAGAGAGAGTCTAAGAGAAGGGATATAGATAGAGAGTGGATACGAGAGTGTGAGGCATGGAGAGGAAAGGTCTAGGTTTAGTTCATGCTCTAAGTCTAGGTCTAGGTATTGACATGACTTGTGGGGTATAGGTCAAGGGAATTTCTTGCCTTACCATGCCTTTCCTTGAAATATACCACTTTTTCTATTGTGATAGAGTGTGGGAGGGAGAGAAAGGAAGACAAATAAGGTATTTAGAGAGTGAGTTTGTTAGAGTGTGGGAGGGAGAGAGAGTTAGACAAAGAGGGGAGGTAGAGAGTGAGTGTGTTAGAATGCGGGAGGGAGAGAGAGGAAGACATATATGGAGAATATAAAGTGTGTGTGAGAGAGCTTGGGAGGGAGAGTGAGGTAGAAAAATAGGGGAGGTAGAGAGTGAGTGTGTGAGAGTGTGGGACAGAGAGAGACGAAGACATAGAAGGGGCACAGAAAGTGTGTGTGTGAGATTTTGAGAGGGAGAGAGATGAATACAAAGAGGAGAGGTAGAGAGTGAGTGTGTTAGAGTGTGGGAGGGAAAAAGAGGAATACATAGAGGGGGGATAGAAAGTGTGTGTGTGAGAGTGTGTGAGGGAGTGATAGAAAGGGATAAAAGGGTAGTGGAGAGAGTATGTGAGAATTTGAGAGAGAGAGAGAGAGGAATATAGAGGGGTGGTTAGAGAGAAAAGTAAATGTAGGAGAGAGGGGTAGATGTAGGAGATATAGAGGAGAGATAGTGGGAGGGAGGGGGGGAGGGAGAGGGAGGGGGAGAGAGAGTGTGTGTGTGTGAGAGAGAGTGTGAGAGGGAGAGAGTAAGACAAATAGGATGGGTAGAGAGAGAATGTGAGAGGGAGACATAAAGGGGGGGAAGAGAGTGGGATAGTGAGAGAAAGGTAAGAAGAGAGGGAGACATAGAAAGTTGGGTACAGAGAGAGTGAGAAGAAGGGGGTGATATAGAGGGATATAGAGAGGAGGAATAAAGAGAGAAAGAGGGGCAAAGAGAGTGAGACTGAGACTAACAATGAGGAGATAGAGAAAGGGTGGAAGAGAGAGTGGACGGAGGGGAAAAGGTGCAGAGGGAGAGAGAGAGTGATAGTGGAAGAGGGGGTAGATAGAGGGGCAGTGGGTGTGAGAGTCTGATGCATGTCAAGGCAAAGTATAGGTCTAGGTATTTCCATGCCTTTTGATGTCCAAATATTTCCATGTCTATGTATTATCATATATAGGAGTGTGAGGAAGAGAGAGGGAGCCATATTGGGGGGGCTGAGAGGGGGGATAGATGTAGGGAAGAGAGAGAGAGAGAGGGAGGGACAGGGGAATAAATTATAAGAGTGCATGTGCATTATTAGGAATGTGTGTGCATTATTAGGAATGCATGTGCATTCTTAGAGTGTGTGCATGTTTCTAGAGAGTGTGCATGCTCTAAAGAATGCACACACGTTCTTTTGTATTCAATTTTTTTTGGGTGGCATTGACAATGTGTATGATGACTTGGTTGGCTCAGATTTAGGTTAGGGATGAAAATCCTAGTAGTTTGGTCTGCAAATTGATGAAAACCTCCATTTTTGTGAATAACCATATATATCTTTGTCTTTGATGTTATTTTTCTATAGGATAAATAATTTAGTTGTTGAAGAAACTATAGACATAGATAGAGTCGGCTATGCGAATTTCAAATATATATTAAAACTAATATTGTCTCCTATTTTTACTCTATTTTGTCTTCACATATATCAAAATCCTAGAATACATAGGTCTCTTATTTCTTATATAAGTTTTTGTTGGCTTAACCATTTCTCAAATGAGTTATATGTATCACTAGAGGAGACCCATACCTACGATTTAAAAAAAATAATGTTTTGATCATGTTAAGACCCTCTTAGCCTAGACGAATAAAATACGTTGTAACTTCAGTCATATGTCGACTTTGATAATTTAAAAACAAATATTAAATTAATATAAAACAATTCAAAAAAATACATGACATAAGAAAAATGGGTTCTCTACAAGTATACAAGTTTTTGGAATGAAATTCCATTGTTAAAGTACTCAAAACCTGAACGAAAAATAAAAACGTATACATTATATTTTGTTGGAAAACTAAGATACCACTATTAGATAAAATCAAATTTGACATAGTTATTCACAATTTCTATGAATAAAAGTGGTATATTCGGAAATATAATTTGATTTCATATGTTTCATCTTCTTACACCATATTCAAATTCATTGTAAAAGTACCTTGAATAATCCCTCCAAGTTAACATATCTTTTTTTTTCCAGGTTTGCATTGCCACTAACGTGTAATGAAAGACCATAATTAGCTTTCACTCACCCATTTACATTTCTTCCATTTTATTGTTTTTTAGGAAATCTATCTCCTTGTCACCCCTACATATCCATATTTTTTTTCCCCATGGGATTCCAATCAAATATTGTGTCTCTCGACACACTAGCTTGATCTATTCTATCCTCCATTTGGGTATTCCAAATATTATCTTCTCCTCCTTGAAACCCGTTTGGAATTACCAAGAGGGAATTGTACTTCTATTGTACTCAGTTCACTCTTTAATACAATCCCTATGTTTCCCTTATTGAGAGCATCTGAGATGAGTCACATTTGTGTCCCATGGAGTCTATTCAATTCCACATTACGTCCTGTTATAGTTTTTTAGCACCTCCATGAGTCATACCCATCACATGTTTCCCGGATTTGACCTATAAATTTCCTAATGGTCCCACTAATATGTCCTTGAAAATCCTTATGCCTAGTAATTGATCATTCCCCATGGAATGTTTTCAAGCAATACTAGGTCATCCCTACATTTGTGATCTAAATAAGAAAATTCTTGATTCCATTTCTGATTGGCTTCCCACCCCTCTTCGGTGTAAGAATCTATCAGCCACACCATACTTTCTACCTCATGTTGGTTCCAAGGTTTCATCATTTACTTGGTTCCACCATGTCTTCCCCTATCGACTTCAACACCTGTATTCTATGGGTTTTTTCTTAGAGGATTCTATACCTTGGACTCATATTTACTATGGTTGAGTGTCTCAGAACAAGCAAAGGGAGTCCTCATTTACTTGTCACTTTGTTTTTTCTCATGTGCTCGACTTCATCTCATCAATGAAGGATTCAAAATCGTACACTTGAAAATCAAATGATCTAGTTGATTGTACCAATTTCGTGCATGATAGAAAAACAGGACCGCGGAGCAATAAAATAAAAACAAATGCAGAAACAAAAACACAGAAGACACACAATACAAGAGAGACACAGATTTACGTGGTTCACCCAGTGTGGGCTACGCCCACCAGAGAAATTGCCAGGTCCTTCCTNTGTTAGAAAAATAGGACCGCGGAGCAATAAAATAAAACAAATGCAGAAACAAAACATAGAAGACACTCAATACAAGAGAGACATAGATTTACGTGGTTCACCCAGTGTGGGCTACGTCCACCAGAGAAATTTCCAGGTCCTTCCTTTATTATTATCCAGCAAATGAAGGGATACAACCTACAGCAAAACCCGTTGTAACTTCCTCTTCTTTCTCTCACAGTCTCCTCTCTTAGAATACAATATTCACCCTCGTACATAGCCGCAATACATTTCCCTCATAAAAGAGGGTTTCCTTCTAGGGCAAAAACCATAACATAATCTCTATCGTTAGATCTGCGACCTTATAATGAACGGTCTAGATTTACAATGAAATTACAATATACTTTTATAAGGCAATT
>JASDQU010101971.1:177945-199147 GCA_032191745.1 Picea mariana
AAAGAATTTTGTTTGTTTGTTTGTTTTATTATAGCATGTTATTTGAGTTTGTTTTGTTTAAAATAAATAATAAATAATAATAATAATAATTAAAATAAAAACCAGAAACAAATTATAAAAATTAAAAAAAAAACAAAAAACAAAAAAAACTGCAAATGGACGTTTTTATAAATTCTTGAAAACAAATGGACACATTTTTTTGCACTTTTACAAGCAATCAACGCTTACATAAGTGTGCACAATGAACACGATAGGAGGTATAAAAGGCATTTTATTTACTTTGACGCATTTGTCCTTCTTTCTGCATGTTATATTTTTGAACATCTCACAAGTTTTCATGTAGGATTTGTACTAAGTTTTTTCAGGAGCATGGTTAGCGCATCTTGCTATTGAAGTGATTTGCAAAAATTACAAAAAATTTTGAAAAAAAAGACATGCTTCCTTTACTACTTGAAGGAGTTGATTCTTGTCTTAAACATCATGGCATTTGCAGTTATACATAAACCTTTTCATAAACGCATTTGCGTCATGAATGCCTTCTGCACATTTCTCCTTCAAAGAAGATTGTTCATCCCAGTGTTGAAGCCCATCTTCCATTGAATTATCCTTCATGACTTCACACACACCCATCTTTCTGAGTCACATACATCTCTTTAGATTTTTCAGTTCATTTTTCCTTGTCAATAAAACTATCCATCTCCCTTTCCATGACTACATTGCCTTATTCTCCTTACCATACACATTGTTGCTACTGAGATATTTCCTATATTCCTACCAATATTTTTGTAAAAACTCATGCTGACTGATGTGGGATTCCTTAAGGTCCACCTTTCAACAAGTCTTGCCCCATCAAACTCAACACCTTATCTGGGATATAGACGATATTCCATTTTGAGTACCTGGAGGCTTGCATGCCTTAATGGCAAGTTAACTTGCTAACAATCATGGGAATACATCAATGTCCCTTGATCGTTAGATATTGCAAGTGGCTCAGCATCAACTCATTCATTCTCACTTCACAAGATGTACTTGGGTACCTTGGCACTCATTGACATCAATGGTGAGTTGCCTTGCATTGGTTAACGACATTTATCATTGGTCGGTAATCCAATGGATTATTTTCATGCTCGACATCGACACATGCATTCGCATGATTAGAATTGTACCATCAGATTTAGCAGTGGGTGACGACTATACACTTTTCATGACTCTATCAACAGTTAAAGCAACATGACTTTAGCCATATGAGAGTACCACAGTTACACTTTTATATTTTATCTTTTCTCTTATTCATTCAGTAGAAGTTCAAATTCCTCCACTTCGCATTCTTTGATCCAGCAGTCATGACAGTCGTAGCTACAGAAGCAGTCACCTTTCATATGATCCTATAACAGTGCATTCTTCCATTCTCTAGTAGCCGCATCAGCATATTCCTATTGCATAGTTCATCAACATTTTGGGTAAGTGGAGGTATGTTATTTTCTAAACTTCAATCATGTAATTCCTCAACTACTAGAAATGAATAATTTGGAAAATTCCCTCACTCAATTCCCTTTCCTTTTCACTTCTACGACTTATGCCACGTTGCATGAGGACATGAAACAAGTTAAGTTGGGGGGTAGGGGACTTTATTCACTATCATCACTCCATTTTTCCATGACCATCATTCCATTTTTCATCTCATTTACCATTAATGAACATTTATTTTCCAACGATACTCTGTTGCACTTTTCTTCATAAGCATTGATATACATATTGGAATGATTCACAAATATATAAAAAAAGGGGCTTTCTTATACTCAGTGATGTTTGCTTATGCACATTGATAGCATATATTTTTCAGTAATAATATGGGCAAATTATTATCATAATAGAAAGAGAACAAATAACGACATGAATGTTGTTAACACAAGAACCAACATTCTTTATATTCATGGTTGACACAGAAGGACCAACCATAAGAAAAATTTCAGTTGTTACTCATGTAAATCCCATCCTGGAAACATTCATTATCATCACTCAAATCCAACATTCAGATGCCAAAGATTTCTTGAGGAGATCCATGCATGGTTGCATGAGGACATGCAACAAGTTAAGTTGGGGGGTATGTTGGGGCTCAAAAATGTCCTATTTTCATCCACCTTTCCCTTCATTATTCTTCACATTTCATTGCCCCATTAACCTTTCATAGTATCATTTCCATAAATATACTTGGGTTTCACCTTATTGTTCTCCACTTTATTCATTTTAGTATTAAAAGGGAATTTGTGATTAAATGTTAGAAAATCAACATGTTTTCATATATATCTCAAATATGTGTGAGCTTTGTAATGTGTAGGAATATGAGAAGGATTAATTCAAAAGGACTTCTCAAATACTTCCTCTACCATTTCAAGATTTGAGTAGATAATTCAAGCCCATTCCAAGGATAAGATCATGGAGATTTGGTTGGAATATCTTATCCAAGATATATGAGAGATATGTGTGAGGATTTGAAGGGATTATATTTTGTAATAATGGGAAATAGGTTGAGAGAAAAGTGGATCTGTAATAATGAGATGGTTATCTTATCTTCAAGGCTCTCATGTATAAAAGAGAGTGTTCTCTCTTCATGAGGATTCAAGTAGGAGAGAATTCAGTTAGATTATGTAATCAGAATCAAAGTAGTCATTAGGATTCGAAAGAAAAAGGGATTCTTAGCTTTGATTCATGGTTTTGGTTTTCATGCTTTCATTATTCTGTTATTAAGATTGATTTGATTATTGAATGTAAGATCGCTTCATTGGGGAGATCTCTCATGTGTTTTTGTGCCATTCAACTCTTCACTTGTTGTATCTTCTTTTCCTTCATGTAGTTCTCCATTTATAGATTAATTTCATTTACACAATTTCTCATTCCTAGATTAATTTCATTTATGCAACTAGATTAATGATTCTATTTCAGTCGTGTGTTAGATTAATGATTCAATTTCAGTTGTGTGTTAGATTAATGATTTTATTTCAGTCATGTGTTAGATTAATGATTCAATTTTTTTCTTAGCTTAAACATTAGATTAGATAAGTTTCTCTTCAATCTTGCATATAATTTGTGTGTGCTTCGTCAGTTTACGAACCTCGGGTTTACAAATTAGATAGTTGGGCACGTACTACAACTCAATTAATACAATATTAATTTGACCCAATATAACGACGGTCATTCCCTTGTCATGATTGTTGTTCCTTTTGTTGTTCATTTGAACGGAACGATTGTTGTTCCTTTTGGTGTTCATTTGAACAGAACGATTGTTGTTCCTTTTGTTGTTCATTTGAATCGAACGTTTGTTGTTCCTTTTGTTATGATTGCTATCCCTTTGTAGGGGTTGTATCTCTAGAGGATGGGTATTGAAAACGGAAGGTAAGAACCTACGTAGGCAACAAGTAAAACACTTGTACCAATGCCTACCTTTGGATGATGCATAGAGGTTATATTTTAGGACATCTTTAGAGCCCAACAGACTACAATATTCCAAAGGTGCATAGTAGATATAGAGGTGATTATGATGGAGAACTGGTTCTACGTGAATTCCTAGTTAATCGGGAAGGGTGATAGACTTCCAGAGAATCATAAGGGTCGTGAGGAAACTCAAAACTGGTCAAGATGCAAGGATGGGGAGAAATGCCAAAATGGGAAGCAAAACCCCAATGAGCTAGCTTTCCCAGCTATAAATTGCATGCACCTAGTTTGACACATGTCTTATTGAAGCCGCATGAGTTCCACTTAGCACTCCTTCCCCTTTTTCCCAGGAACTTAGAAAAACATGGATTATCTCAACCATAGCCTTTGGGAAATAATAATAAAATATTATTCCCTTAGAGGTAAGACCTCTATATTAACCCCTAGGCCTAGACACTTAGCCCCCTTCCCTTACCCTACCTAGTGGAGCTTAGTCCCCCATAACTCTTCTTCATGTTCAGTCTACACGCAACAATGTAACTTTATTAATGATGCGAGTATTTACATATACAAAATCAGGCTCATTGGCCTTAACATTTCGCTCACCATCCTAATAAACACATAAGTCTCTCGGATTATAAACACTTGTCTCACCAACCTATAAACATAATTATAATTCAGCAGAGGCTCAATCTTGGGGTGTTACAATCCCCTCCCCTTATTTTTTCATTGTCCTCAGTGAAACTTATTTACACAACATCAACAAGATTTTCAAAATATTCAAAAAGATGTGGGTACCCTACCCACATAGAATCTTCATTCTCCCATGTTGTGCCCTCAGGATCGTACTAGGTCCACTAGACTTTTATAGGCCCTATGGATTGACTCTGGAGCTGTATTCTTTTCTGGTCTAGTATAGGCATTGGATGCACCTGCAAGACACCTTCTTGGTCCACTTGAATCACATTCCAATCAGTAACAAGATTAGCATTAGGTATATATATCTTAAGCAATGAAACATGAAACACATTATGTATAGTCATGGATGCAAGTAATGCAAGCATACATGCAACTGGTCCAATCCTTTCTAGGATTTCAAATGGCCCACAATATCTAGCTGCCAACTTGGAACAATTTCCCAGTTTCAGAGAACTTCTGTTGGCTTTCACTTTCAATAAAACATGATCACCCACTTTAAAATCCATGTGAGTTCTTTTCTTATCAACATAAATTTTATGCCTGTCTTGGGCAACCTTCAAATTCTGCTTAATATTCATCATTTTCTCTTCCATTTCCTTGAGCAACTCTGGCCCAACCAGTTCCCTATCAGCTAGGTTATCCCAACTTACTGGGGTGTTTCACTTTCTGCCATAAAGTGCTTCAAACGGGCTCATCTTCAGTGATGATTAACACCCAATTTTGTAGGCAAATTCTTCCAAGTGTAGGTAGTCTTCCCATTTAGATGGTTTTTCCATCACATACATCCTTAGCATGTCCTCTATCACTTGGTTCACCCTTTATGTTTTCCCATCAAACTTAGGATGATAGGTTGTGTTGAAGTTCAGATTTTTTCTTAACCATTTGAATAACCCTTTCGAGAACTTTGAGGTGAATTTTGGGTCTCTGTTAGACACAACTGTCTTGGGAATACCATGCAATTGTACTACTTCCTTCATATAGATATCAACAACATTAGCTGCCTTGTGATTAGTTTTCAATGGACTGAAATGGGCTACTTTCATAAGCTTATCCACCACCACCATGATGGAATTATGATGCTTTCTGGTTCTGGGCAATCCTATGATGAAATCTATTGTCACCACTTCCCACTGCCACTTAGGAATGGGCAATGGTTGTATAAACCCAGCTGGGTGCCTATGCTTAGCCTTGACCCTTTGAAATTCTAAGCATTTAGATATGTACTATAAAATTTCCATCTTCATGCCTGGCCAAAAGTAATGGCTCTTGACTCTTGCCACTATTTTATGATATCCGGGGTGCCCATCATAAGGCACATTATGCATTTCTTTCAAGATCACAATTCTCAACTTCTGGGAATTAGGTACATAAATTCATTTTTTGTACAAGAGTGTTCGATCAGCTTCCATTTATATTCTTCCACTCTTTGTAGCATCTTACCTTCTTTTAGCTTTGCTACCAATGCCATGTACTGCAAATCTGCATTTGTAACATCCAAAATTATTCCTTTAATATCATTTTTATACATGCTAATGGTTGTAGCATGTAGTTTATGCACTCTTCTGTTGAGTGCATCAACCACTTTGTTCTCATTTCCTTTGATATGCTTGATATCAAAGTCATACTCACAAAGGAATTCCAACCATCTACTCTACCTAGCATTCAAGGTTGGCTGATCAAACAAATACTTCGGACCATTATGGTATGTCCTCATTTCAAACCTCTTTCCCATGAGGTAGTGCCTCCATTTCTTTAGGGCATGCACTATGGCTGCCAACTCCAAATCGTGAGTTGCATAGAGCCTTTCATGCTCTTTCAATTTTCTCGACTCATAACATATTACAAACCCATACTTACTTAGGACTCCTCCTAGCCCTTCATTGCATGCATCTGTACACACTACAAAATCTTCATTCAGATATGCAATCCTCGGGATTGGTGCACTGGTTAACAATTGCTTCAATTGCTGGAAGCTTCTCTCACATTCTTTTTTCCATTGAAATTTCTTCTCATTCCTTTTCAAGGAAGTGATGGGGTGAGCTATCCTTGAGAACCATGCAATGAACCTTCCGTAATAGCCAACTAGACCCATAAAGGATATGAATTCTATCACATTATTTGGCACTGACCATTCTCTGATGGCTTCTATCTTCTCAAGATCCACTACTATCCCATCTTTTGATATGATATATCCCAAATAATGGATCTGCTTTTGATAAAATGAGCATTTGTTCAATTTGGCATACAGTTGGTGCTCTCTTAGCACCTGCAACACCATCCTCAGATGATGCTCATTCTATTCCTCTGACTTGAAATACACCAAGATATCATCCAAAAATACTATGACAAACTTGTCTAGATATTATATGAATACACCATTCATTAGGCACATGAAAATAACAGGTGCATTTAATAACCCAAATGGATCCATTGTGAATTCATAATGACCATACCTTGTTCTGAAGGTGGTCTTGCTGATGTATTCATCCTTTATCCTTACCTGGTGGCACCTTGACCTGAGATCTATTTTTGAAAGTATCTTGGCATCCTTCAACTGATCAAAGAGATCATCGATCCTTGGCAAAGGATACTTGTCCTTAATAGTCACTTTTTCAACTATCTGAAATCAATGCACAATATCAATGTCCCATATTTCTTCTTCACGAATAGGATTGGGGCACCCCAAGGTGACACACTTAGGCGTATATACCCCTTATTCATAAGTTCTTCAAGCTGCAATTGCAGTTCTTTCAGCTTTGGTGTACTCATTATGTAAGGAGTTTTTTGACACTGGAGCTTCTCCAGGAATCAGGTTTATAGAGAAATCAATATCTCTCTTCACCTTATCCTGGAATACATCTTAAAAATATTTTAATATTGCATGGTATTCAATATTTGACACCTTATCCTTAGGTGATGTTGGCAGCCACCAATTCTGTCAAATTTTATCATAATTAAAAAAAAAAAAACATCAGAAAGAGATAAAATCATTATTTAGTTGCCACCTCCTTACATTTATAAATGTTTATGTTTTTGGGCTTCGAGGCGATGTTTGGTCTAAACTTATCTTATGAGTTTTTCATTTAAATTTTTGTTTATTTTTGTTTAAAATTCATGACTGCAAGCATGAAATTTAAACAAAAAACTTGGCTTGAGTAATTATTCAATAGTTTGTATTTTCTACCTAAGAGATTACACTTTGAAGGCACCTATATGTTACTAAGTGGAAGTTTTATGAGCTCATTGATTAATTGATTGTCACATTTTTATGAATGATGGTATTATACATGGTTGATTATATGGTTTGATCATTTTCATGCTACAAACTTGGGTTAGAAATTGATACATTCTCTTTGTTATATCAGTCATTTTATTGTCATGTCATTTGGTACATGTCTGATGTACCTAAGAATACACCTCATCCTATTGTCCTGTTAAATTAATGAACAAATTCATTATTCGAATTGGCATTTGATAGAGGTTGAGGGTTTGTTCTTCATTATGGGTAATGGCTCGTAGTTCTGCACGCCTCTTGGTTTTCTATCTCTCCAAACTAAATTTATCAAGCATGAAAGTCTCCAAGCTTCATAGGTATCGGGCCATTTTAGTTTTCATAGAACTCTCTTTGCTACTCCTTTATTGGAATTCAAAGCCTCCCTTCCGTGATATCTACTGTGTCTATTTCATAGTGACCATGGCCCCTATCATTCAGATCGAACCTAACGGCTGTCAGGCCCTTCTTGCCCATGATGATGCCATAATGATTTTCAAGCTCATGGTTGGGATACTTTCATCCAGAAATTCAAATGTTACAACCTAGCCGTCGCACAAGCATTTGCTCAAAAATTTGATGGGTTTAGAGCCAAGGTCGAGGATGTGCAATTAGAGCTCACAAAGGAATTTATAGCCTGGGCGACAGGACTCCCACAGGAAGGAAAAAAGTGGTTCAAGAATGCTAAATTAGAAGATGTTCCATGGAGCATGTTCATGGTCTCTCGCGAGTCTATCTGCTTCCCTAAAGGTATTCCTATTACCCTTCTAAAGCCTCAATGGCATGACCTTATTTTTATTTTGAAATAGTTTATAACATGCGAGGGAAGGTATGTTTTGGTATTTTTATACCACATCTGACTGTTGATGTTGTTCATAGGGTTTAAAATGAACATGTCGTTCTACTTGTTAATGAGCCTATATAAAATGTCAAAATGCTATAAGAGACAGAGCATGAACTCTTTGTCGAGCCTCTTTCATCACAGGATTATAAACATCCTATTGCTATCACACCTGTCACAAAGAGGGGACACTTGGGAAAGCTTCCTGAGTCAAAATAGTTTCACCCAACCTAACAGTACAGTGAATTCACCTTTAAATGTGAACCCCATTTATGATAATCCCATGACTGAGAATCAAGGTTTCAATTCACCTAATAGCTATGAGAATAATGAATCCATGTCTGTTGCTTTGCAAACCCCCATGATTAAAAAATCACGATGTATTTTTTGACCCAGAAAATCATTGGAACAGGTAGTGGATGAATTAAAAGGAAAATTTTCCCCTTTTCTTGCTAACAAACCAAATCAGGGTCATAGTGACAAACCTACTGTAAAGATAATTTGTAAGGGTAAGAAACACCAAAGATTAGATTTGAATTTTATAAATAAGAGATCTGGTTGATTAATATCTAGGAATTTAAGGAATCAAAAAAAGGATTATTTGAGCTTGATCTCTACGATCGAGGTCAATGATCATTGTTCATATGAAGAGATCAATGATTTCCTTGCTCAGGAAGATACAAACAAGCAATGTATCAAGAATGAAACTATTGTTCAAGGTGAGCAGTATGACTTTGTCTCTAGATTACCCCCATTTATGAAAGGCCAAGAGGGCTTTGTTGGCATTAACCATGACTTGAAACAAGCCACAGGGAAGCACAAAATACTCGTTATTGAATATATTCCACCTCATCCTGCTATAGCACCGGTGCATTGTGACAGTTGTTTGGATTGGGTAGAACGCTATTACAGGGACATACCATTGTTATAGGCTCAAGTAAAACATCTGGCTTCTCGGAATTCTCTACTTGAATGAGAAAACCAAGAGGTAAAAGCATTCATAGAAAGGGAAAATAAAAGACCCAAAAGATCCGGTAATACAATCATAAAAAATGCAACCAACTTCAATGCCATCATTAACTTGGAATTGTTCGGTCCTTCACTGTCTAATTTCTAAATGGTAAAATTTATTTTGTTTTATTTTATTTCATTTTTTATTTATGAAAGTCAAAATAGGAATATTTAGTTTTGATTTTATTTTTTAATATAAGACTAGCTACAGAATCTCTGATTTTGTAGCCAGTCTATTTCTGAATAGTAGTTAGCTTTATTTTCTGAATATCATTTTCATTTTTGTTATCTATAGAAAAATGATGATTATGGTGCTATTTACATGGAGAAACTATATTGGATCATGCACTATATAGTTCTCTAGTTTCTTTCATTTTTATAAAACTTTCTTATTATTTAATAAATTTTGACAAACCAACTCCTACAAGAGTGATTTCCTATTGTACTATTTTTGTAAAACAATCTATTTTTTGGGGATTGCAATCTATCTTGCATGATAAGAGTTTGTGAATCCAAAACTAGTTTAAATAGTGATCATTGTTAGTAGTGAATACATCTTTGGCTGGGATACATTATGGACATATCATTTTGAAAACTAATATGGAGATGTTGCTGACCATTTGGCTTTAGATCTGTGTGACGCTTACCCCATTATGTTTTTTTTATTGCCTCCATCTTATGAAATACTATTATGTTTGATGTAGCTTTAGTCTAGTTATCATATGGTATTTCATATTATTAAGTATTAGATGTTGTATGTAATTCGTTATTCCATTTTACATCTGTGATCAATCTGCCATTTGATTATTGTCGATTTATTCTAGATATTAAATGATGGATTATATTAATGCTTTGAATTGAGTTTCCTCTCTTTATAAGTGTTGATTATCATAAGATCACCAGATCTGTACATTTATCATTTTGTTTTTATATTCTCCCTCCAATGCATCTTTGAGTTTGTTCTGGGAGTATTAGCATTGTTCTGTTACAGGTTTCCCTCATATGCAGGGCAGTCAGAAGTTTGAATTGCACAGGAAGATAGCTTCAGTTTAGTCGATTAGTTACAGGTTATTTTACTTGTTATGTAGTTAAATTATTTATCAATGAAATAAGAGTAGCATGAATTAGCTTTGATTGTTTATCTATTCTTATTTCAATTATATTTTATTTGTATGCATTAGTGTTAGATCTTTAAATATTCAAAAGAAAACAGAAAAATGTATGTGCTTTCTATATCTCTTTTATAAACAATTTTAAGAACATTTGTTTCGCAAGATGTCAAGTAAATCTTGTACGTTGTACATAGATTGTTTATAATCATATGCACATATTCATGTTTCCATTTGAACATTTTTAATTGTTAAACTTATATTCTTAGTATCATAGTTTTTTTTATATTAGTTTCATTTATTTTATTATTTTTAGGACTTTAGTTGGCCAACAGAGCCATTAAACCTGTCGGGTCACTTCATTCCAAATGGCTTGAGTTATTTAGACAACCCCGGTCCTTCTTTGACCTCCCAGTTGGCGGTGTGTCACTTATGCCCGTCAACAAATGGCGCTAGAAGGAGGGCCTGAATTTAATTGATGGCACATGGAGGTCATAAGACTCCCCCATACACTTACACTCTCATCGTAATGCGAAGTCGCTCTGACACAAAAATTACACTTGAAACAAAAACTACCTCAAACGATAACCATGATATTCTTGTCAAACCAATGACACCACTCCCTCAAGGGATTGACGTCTAAGAAATTGTCCGCCAGTCACTCATAAGAACTCATAGTGCCTTATCCCATATTAGATAGCCTAGTAGGCAACTCAATAAACCCCTTGACTTTACAAACCTTCAAGAACAACTTCAAGGAACTGGCCTGCCCAAAAACCCTTTAGGTGGTAATACTACCAGTCCTACAGAAGAACCTATCCTTAGTGCCATGGGATCTGGTATTCCACCGTCCCCACCTAGTTCTTCTCCACCTTCTTTGGGAGGTGAATCCTTGGACGAAGGAAGTTCTTCATCAGAACCATCCCAGCCTTCGACACCACCAACTCCCATGGAAAACCAAAATAATCCTTCCAGGCCCTGACTTGATCAAGATTTCGTAGATGTACCTAGACCCCAACACCCATTACCTAAACATCTGGAGAAATGGCTGCCCAAGTTTGATCGAAATTCGAAGCAATCCGTTGAGGATCACATCAAGAAATTTATGTTGTCCATTAGACTCCGTAGTGTTGAGAATGAAGATGTAGTATGCATATTATTTCCTTATACTTTTGAGGGAAATTCCTCCACATGGTATTTCACTCAACATCCCCAGACCATCGTTTCTTGGGACAAGTTCGAAAATTGGTTTTTAGAAAAATTCACAGATGATAAATCTCCGGAAGTCTTGGTTATGGAAGTCTCTAGCTTAAAACATGAAAGACTTTAACCAAATGTTTCTAACGTTAAAGAAAAAAAACTCTGCAGATTCGATGCCCGCAGAAAGTTTAATTGTTGCATATTATGCTAAGGCCTTTCACAATAACATAGCCATATGGGTTAAAATGTCCAAGAAGAACAGATTGTTAGAAGCCTTTGAGGAGGCAATTCAAATCAAGAAAGATATATTGATATTAAAAGATAATCTAAATAGTGAAGCTAAAACAATTTTTTCCTCTAAGAAGAAAATAGAAATTCTCACTAGGCCTTCTCAAACAAAAAATCAACAAGAAACTTTAGACTTGGAGAGCTTGTAGAAAGATTTCCAGAAACTGTCCAATCAGGTCGTTGAATTTAAAATATCCATCAAGGAGGCATCTACAATAAAAGGAAGTTTCTAACTTCCTTTTAGAAATCATTTTCCTCCAAACTGGCCAAACCCGACCACAAAAGGTCTAAATTTCGAAAGTTTATAGTATGTTTTGCAAAATGATATTAGAAGCACATGACAATTTTGTTTATGTTCCTCCTGAAAATTTTTACGATACAGTTGAGGAAGAGGTACCGGAAGAGGAGGACTCGTCTCCTCCCGTTTTTGAGAACTTGTCAGACAGTATCTTCCAAGCGAATTTCAAAACAGAAGCAAAACACAAAACAAGCCTCCTCCCGAAGTAAGTATAAATTTTGTTCCAAAATAGTCAAAGAAAACTGAAATTAGACAAAGCCTAGCTGTCCCAGTTTTAGAGTATGATTTAATTGAAGATCTGAAAAAACTAAGGTTAAATATTTTTGTTTTTGAACTGCTGAAATTTCCTCTTATTTTGCAGAAAATGCTTCAAAGCATCGTTGAAAACAGTAAGAAGAACGATATTAGCAACAAAAAATCAGCAAAAATTGATCTAAATGTAGAAAAAAATGTCCCAACTAAAAATACATCTAAACCTCAAGACAAAAGGGACTTAGAAGAAAAAACTGTACCAAATCTAGATAAAACTGTTTTAGGGACAATGACGAAAAATTCGCAGAATTTTGTTGTTTCCTCACAAAAAATGTCCCTCCTTTTTTATTAACTTTTGAAATTTTTAATAGGAATGTACATAATTGTATGGTTGACTCCGGTGCATCATAAAACCTGATGCCTCTATCTATATGCCAGAAAATTAATGCAGAAGTAAAACCTTATGATCTAAGAATCATTCAACTAGATCGAACCAATGTTAAAGTAATTGGTGAGATTAAGAATGTGTTTATTACATTATCATCCAATCCTAAAGCTCATCAGATAATTGATATTATTTTTGATGATATTCCTGAAGTTTATGGTCTATTTTTAAGTAGAGATTGGTCAGAACATCTGCACGGTTATTTTTCTATAGACTGGTCTCACTTGTGGCTACTTGAAAATGGACATCCCAACAAAATTAGGATAAATAGAGAACATTATCTTAAGCATACCGTGAAAAATCTAAACGATCCAAATGAGCCTTTTGTTACATCTATAAATTCATTTGAAACATAGGGAATGAATACCTTTTTTGGTAATTTCATGATTGAAATATCTTCTATCACTGATCCAGGACAACAATCTAAAGTTGCATCCTATACTCAGACACCAGCTTTGCTGAATACACCAAGTACTACTAATGACATATAGATCTAGTCCTTGTATTTTGATGGGTCCAAATCCTAAGAAGGAGCAGGTGCTAGTTGTGTACTCATCGACCCTACATGTAATAAAATTTTTATTTCTTGTCGGTTAGATTTTGAATGTACTAACAACATGACTGAGTACGAAGTGCTTCTGCAAGGTATTAGGAAAGAACTAGATATGGACATGAAAAATTTGATAGTATTTGGTGATTCAGAAATCGTGTTCAAGCAGGTAAAAAACGCCATACAATGTTTGTCACCGCATCTGAAAAGTTACCAAAATGAGGTATGGAGTTTAATGCAAAATTTTTTATCATTTAATATAAATTCCATACCTAGGATGATTAATTAAGAAGCTAATTTATTAGCCAATGTTGATTCTAAATTATCACCTGTTGAAGGTCTTTCCCCTAATTCTTTTTCAATCGAATTATTGTTCAAGCCGTCGATTCTGGACAACATCACAAATTGGAGAGTATTCGATGATGACCAACAAATCATTAACTTTTTTCATATGGAAGACACCTTCCAGGATGCAGTCATTGATGAAGGCACTCGTGATGAGAATCTCTGAGACTTCACGGTAATATCTTATCCACGATCTCCTGAATCAACATCAGAGCTGGTAAACTCTATCCCTAGATCTGTTGTGATATTAGAGAAATTTTATGACTTGCATGATAAGTTTAGAGGGGTAGTCAATTACAAAACTAATAGTTTCTCTTTGATCTATGAAACCGTTAATTTAGGAACAAGAGATAATCCTCAAAACATTAATCTGGGAAAGGGATGCTCTGAGCAAGAAATATCCACTTTCGTAAAATTATTTAAATAATTTAAAGATGTATTTTCTTGGATGTGTGATGACCTGAAAAATTTCGATCCAAATATCATACAGCATGTAATCCCTATGAAACCCCAGACTTATCCTTTTCAACATAAATTGAGGAAAATGAATCCTAAATTGGAACCTACTATTAAAAAGGAACTGAATAAATTACTAGCTGCAAAGATAATTTTTATGGTTAGGCATCATCAATGGATGTCTAAATTAGTCCCTGTAAGGAATAAAAGTGGTGAAATTCGACTTTGTGTCGATTTTCATAACCTAAACTAAGTGTCTGATAAAGACAACTACCTTGTTCCTCCGATGGAACAAATTCTACAATAGGTGTTTGGTTTCGAAAGACTATCTTTGTTATATGGATTTTTGGGATACAACCAGGTCCTTATGTCTCCTTCAGACCAACTTAAAACCACCTTTCATACCCCATGGGGAAATTACGCCTACAGGAAAATGCCTTTTGGACTAATAAACATCGGTGCCACTTTCCATAGAGCGATGGATATTTCTTTCTATGGCCTCATTAACCAATTAGTTGTGATATATCTTGATGATGTCATGGTCTTTTCTAAAAGCAAGAAATCTCACTTGTCTCACCTTAGAGATGTCTTGGAATGATGCCGCAAGTTCGACATATCTGTCAACCCTAAGAAATCAGTCTTTGTAGTAGAGAAAGGAAAACTGCTTGGGTTCATAGTATCTAAAGATGGAATGATTATTGACCCTAAGATAATCGAAGCCATTGCTAAGCTTCCCCCTCCTTCTTCCAAAAAGGCCATGAAATCCTTTTTGGGCAAGATTAATATTGTCAGAAGATTTGTCCCGAGTTTCTCAGAAATGGTTAGACCATTACAAAATTTAATTAAAAATGATGGTTTGTACCGATGGGAACCTCAATAAAGTCAATATTTCAATTCAATTAGAAAATCAATAATAGAAGCCCCTTCCCCGATGAGTCCCGATTTTTCTCAGGATTTCACTCTTTACACTTTTGCCTCTGACCGATCTTATGTTGTTGTGCTTACACAGAAAAACATTGAAAGTTATGAAATACACATTGCCTTCATGAGATATACTTTTAAAAGAGCATAACTTAATTGCCCAGCAGTAGATCAACGGGATTATGTTGTGTTTAAAGTAGTTAAACACTTTCGGTCTTACCTGTTAAAATCCAGAACCAAAGTTGTTGTGCCTTACCCCGTTGTGAGAAACCTGTTAATGCAAAAAGAGCTGGGTGAGAAAAGGGAGAATTGGATGACTTCACTACAGGAATATGACCTTGAAATAACTCTTGCTCAAATTGTTAGAGGTCAAATCCTATGTAAACCAATGGTTGATTTAGTTGAGGAACAAGAAATTCAAATAAACATATCAACTGTAAATCAACACAATGAAAAACAGATCAGTTGTGTACAAGCTACTCCCAACTTTTGGTATGAGAACATTAGATTTTATTTAATGCATGGATCTTCCCCCCGAAATATTGATCTTAAAAATAGAAGATCACTTAGACTTAAATCTACCTCTTTCCATTTAATCAATGATATATTATTTCGAAATAACTTTGATGGTTTTTTTCTGTGTTGTTTAGAAAAGTAGGAGTCTGAAAAAGTGTTATCTGAACTTCATGTCAGTGAGGCCGGTGGGCACTTTGGTGGAGATACCATGCCCACAAAGTGCTAAGGGTTGGATACTATTGGCCTACATTGTTTAAATATTCCCATACGTTGTCCCGCAAATGTGTAATCTGCCAAAAGGCTATAGGATGAGTGAAAAAGGAAGCTTTCCCTTTGTAACATGTTACTATAGATGCACCTTTTCAGCAATGGGTCCTAGACATCATAGCACCAATCAATCCCTCCTCTTCTCAATAGTACAAGTACATCCTCACAGCAATAGACTATTTTGCAAGATGGTCTGAAGCTATACCTTTAAAATTGGTCAACACCAATCAGGTAGTGTCTTTTCTGAACTCCCATATCATCACTCGATTTGGTGTTCCTGAATGTCTATTTTTTTATAACGCTTCTTATTTTTCATCCCTTGATATGAATTTTTTCTCTCTGGAAAAATGGATTAAAATGAATTATTTTGCAAGCTACTATCCTCAAGGGAATGGCCTAGCAGAATAGACAAATAAGAATTTAGTCAAGATTATCAAAAGGATAGTTTTAAAAAACCACAAGAATTGGCACAATGCATTGTACAGTGTACTTTGGGCTGATAGGGTAACTCCAAAAGATTTTGTTGGTAATTCCCCTTTCTTCCTCATCTATGGAAGAGAAGCCATCCTCCCCCCACATGTCTTACTTCCTTCTCTGCAACTATCGCAGAAAGTTCAAGAAGAAGAATGTTCGCCTCTAGAAAATTGGATAAATGCTTTATTAAAAATAGAGGAGGTGAGAACACAAGCGAAGAAGAAACTATATCAACACCAACAAATTGTGAAAATTTGGTTTGATGCAAATTCATCTTCTGATAGGAATTTTGATGTTGGAGATTTGGTTCTCAAGTGGGACAAAGGCCATGATGGTAAGGGGGAACATACCAAGTTTCGAAACCTATGGCTGGGACCATTTGTAATTTCTAAAAAATTGGGTCCTAGCTCTTTTCCTCTGCATAATTTGGAGCGATGGCCAAACACTTTCCCAGTGAATGGCCAGGATCTCAAGAGGTATTTCTCTTAATGATTTCTGATCCACCCTCTTGTAAATATTTTTAGTTTTCTTTTAGTTTTTTATTTTGGTTCTTTTCATTTTGCTTGGTTCTAATTTGTTTTCTAAATAATTATGTCTAAATCACCATTTTATTTATTGAAGGGAATCAGAATTCTCTTTCATTAGCAGCATTCGATAATAGTTCAAGCATCTGTACAACAAGTGCTAAAAATCAAATCAACCGAGGGAAGTTTCTGTTCAAACAATGTTCATTGTTTCTCTTTAAAATTACAGGAAGATGTGATTATCCTTAACAAACGTCTAACGTCGTCCATGTTTTAATGAAGTCAAATCAGCTATACTTTCCCATCCTTGAGATGTTTTCTTAACATAAATCTAACTATCCAAATCATGATAAAGGTCATCAAAACAAAAGAATAATTTGTAAATGATTAAAATTTTCATTACTAAACTGTGATATTTTTAGTATCACCCCGCCCTCTTGAATATCTTAAAATTATGGAAATTATAAACAAATTCTAGATAGTTGGAAGAACTGTAAGGTAAGGGAAGTGTTTATAAACCCACTGAGACATTGAACAGGTCTACTGGCAGCGGGTAAATGATCTCATGATACTAAGGAAACTTCGTCGGGGTACTGAAAAGGCCCATTGACAATGAAGCAATGTCGGGTTTAAGAAGATTCTCAGCTATGTCTTGAAATTTGATCAAGTGTGAAAATGTTTTTATCATGAATGGAGGACTCTTAGATAGGATAGAAGTACTAGACTGGGTTAAATGGCATCCCTAATGAGGTTGTGGATGTCTGTTGGTAGCAGTGGCCTTGTCAACGATATTGAAGCCATCTGCATAAACATCGCTACACATGTGATCTAAATAAGATACCAGATAACATTTTCAAATAGAAATACATCCAATGCTAAACCGCATTATTTTCTGAGTTATGATTGGAATGCTTGATCTGTTGTTAGCTGTTTATAAAAAAATATTTCATCTAAGCCCCTCACATAAATTTTATGGTGATGCAAAGATAACTACTTCACCCATTGTGTCGTCATTGTTGGAAGCCACCAATTTTGTTAAATTTTATAATAATTAAAGAAAAAACATCACAAAGAGATAAAATCATTTCATAACTACCACCTCCTTACATTTATAAACGTTTATGTTTTTGGGCTTCGAGGAGATGATTGGGATAAACTTATCTTACGAGTTTTTCTTTTAAATTTTCGTTTGTTTTGTTTAAAATTCATGACTACAAGCATGCAATTTAAACAAAAAAATTGGCTTGAGTAATGATTTTGTAGTTTGTATTTTATACCTAAGAGATTACAATTTGAAGGCACCTATAAGTTACTAAATGGAAGTTTTATGAGCTCATTGATTAATTGATTGTCACATTTTTATGTATGATGGTATTATACATGGTTGATTATATGGTTTGATCATTTTCGCGCTACAACCTTGGGTTAGAAATTGATACATGCTCTTTGTTATATCAGTCATGTTGTTGTCATGTCATTTGGTATAGGTCTGATGTACCTAAGAATACACCACATCCTGATCTCTTGTGAAATTAATGAACCCATTCATTATTTGAATTGGCATTTGATAAAGGTTGAGGGTTTGTTCTTCATTATGGGTAATGGCTCATAGTTCTGCACGCCCCCTGGTTTTCTATCTCTCCAAAATAAATTTATCAGGCATGACAGTCTCCAAGATTTGTAGGTATCAGGCCATTTTAGTTTGCATGGAACTCTCTTTGCTACTCATTTATTGGAAGTCGAAGCCTCCCTCCTATGATATCTATTGTGTCTATTTCACAGTGACCATGGCCCTTGTCGTTCGGATCGAACCTAATGGATGTCAGGCCCTTTTTGCCCACGATGATTCCATAGATGATTTGTAGGCTCACAGTTGGGATACTTTCATCTAGAAATTTGAAGGTTACAATCTGGTTGTCACACAAGCCTTTTCTCAAACATTTGATGGGTTTAGAGCCAAGGTCGGAGTAACACCCTGTTTCCCCCAGCTTGTAAATATAACTGGACTGGCCAAAAACTATGGAAAACTCATAAATGTGAATATGTGATATAAATGGACCTTGAGGAAGAGGTCAATGAATGTGAATAACATTTTGAATTTATTACAGGACTGCTGAGAGGGGATGTGCAGAAAAGAGACCACTATGGTGGTGGAAGGCACCTAAAAATGTGGCGTTAACTTCCACCGAGAATTAATATCGTATTTGGACTCCGCTAGCTTGGAGAACCAAAAGCGGCTCGCTGGCCCCCGAATTTAATGACTTGTAGGCTGGTAGGTGGATGGCTTAATGAGGGATGGGATGGTGAAATGCCCATCCGTAGATCCGTCAGACCTGATCAGCATGAGGGTAATCGTGCCACACGCAACCTCGCAAGAGGATAAGGTGTATGGTAGAAGCGATTGAGGGGCAGATGCGAGGGGAACTTTGGCATTACGTAGAGTGAGTGATAGCAGAGAGGAAGGATTGCAACCTTTGCTCCTGGTCACTGGCAGACAGAGAGACGCAGTCTCACAACATCATGGTCTCAGCTCAGGGGTGGCTAGTGGTAAATCTGCTGGGAGTTGCTAAGCCTACGGTTGGGTGGAAATGAGCACCCCTCTCAGTACTTGCTTGACCCTGGTGTTATCTCTAATAAGTGTTTTGCCTCTGGAATCTTGATATATACATATATGTACTTATTCTGGAAATTATGCTCATAAGTTGTGAAACTGTGAATGATTTCATTATAAGAATGATTGTACGATGTTTTGATCAATACTAGTGGCTGTAGATTTAGATGGAAAGACTACGTATGTTTTAAGTCTTCATGAATTCGTAATTTGCATGCGTATTGATAAAATTCAGACTTCACGTCTGGTTCATGGGAAGACGACATCCTTATATGCCTTAGGTAACCCCCTGATTAAACCTCCCCATAGAAATGCCTTCCTTGAAAAGCCCTTCGAGAACCGGGAAGGCGGTTGTGAAGGCATAAGGCCTTAGTGACCCTGCACGAGGAGGAATGATATTATTGAAAACTGAGATGACAGTATAAGGATGAAGTAACGAACGAAGGATGAGATTCTGTCAAGAGACCTTTGGTCACTCACGATCGACAGATTGGAAGGAGAAGATGGAATGTTAGGTACCTTAACCTTCTAGGTATTAATGGACGGATGAGATTTCATCAGGGGAATCCGCTGTCACCCACAACCATTAGATTAGTAGGAGGAAGTAGGGCATTAAATGTCTTACCATGGGGTTTCCCTGTGTCTTCATGGGAAGCAAAGAGTTTAGGGCCATAGATCCCCGAGGCTCATGAGAGTATCTGGACCGTGGATCTTTTCCACACCCAAGGAGTCGTGGAAGAATGCATGGGTAGGAACCATTATGAGCCGTCAGATCTTGGCTGAAGAACTCGACAGTCATTGGATCTGTTCAAAGATGCATGAGGGTTAAGCCCTCTTGAATAGGAGGTTGAAAGTCCCGACGAGAGGCCTGGTCATCGGGATTTCACGTATCGAGAAATCATAAGTCTCGATGACATGAGATCGAGAATTTCCATGGGAAATTACCCAGAAATGATCTGGATCGTTTGTCAGTGGAAACACATGGTGGAGATCGAGGCCTCGAGAGTCAGGATATCGACATTTGGGAAATCGGAGTTCCTGAGGTCGTGAAAGTTGGGACATCAGAAGTCTCGAAAACGTGAGGAGTGATTTGAACCATCCATTCACTTGAGACGTGTGTCAGAGATCTGAAGGGAGTCAAAGTCCGACATTTCATGAGTCCTAGGGATGAGGCGTCTAGGACATCAGAATTCATGAAACCCTGAGAGTTAACCTGGACCGTCCATCACAGGAGGACACGTGACAGCAATTGAAGCCGTCGGGGAAAGTCCCGACAGGAACTCTTCTATCGGCATTTTGGTCATCGGGATATCAGGAATCCTAGTGACAAGAGGTTTGGGCATTTTGGAATCATGAAGTCTAAAACCCTGACAAGGAGGAAGGATTCGTCATGGGGCCAGCTATCATCCTATCGAAAAATTGGGATTTGAGGGATCGACAATCCCATGGGCAAATGTTTTTCAGCATTTGAAACCCTAAAGCCCCGATAGGTGGTATGACTATGGTCATACATAGGGAGGTCATATGAACCCAAAAGGTCTAGCCTAGGAGGGCTAACACGTAAGGGACCATATCGGTGAATTGGCTCATCGGGAATCACAGAATCGAGATTCTTGTTGACAAGAGTTCAGGATTTTCATGGTGGAAACCTTGGTGTAGATCTGAGCCATCCGATTGATGGAGGCCACGTGT
>JASDQU010101971.1:206285-219750 GCA_032191745.1 Picea mariana
TCGAACGGTTGAGATTAATTCACCTTGATCAACGATGCTCAGGTAAATTTCGGATCCCCCTTGCCATTCATCCTTTAATGAGGGTGGGGGGGGGTCCGGAATAGTGTGGCATGTGAAGTGCGGCCCCCTCCTATCCTGTTGACTACTGTGTCGTATCTCCTCTCTGCCACCTGTACTCCACTTAACTGCATGATGGGGTCCATTCTCTTTGGAAGCGAGAGAAGTGGGACCCAATGACATCGTTAAAAGAGACATGGACCCTCAAGAACATGCCACGTGCCACCATGGTTGTGGGTGACCACTGTGCTATGTGGGCCTGGAGGATAAAGTAAGTCAGAATTTCGGAAGTCGGGGTTTAGAAAGGAAAGCAAGTTGGAAAGCCTCGTGGGCCGAAACCCCGAAACCCGAAGTCCCGAGGTACAAAAACCCGAAGTCCAAAAATTCCAAAGTACTGAAAATGAAAGCTTCGAAAACCCGAAAAAAAATGAAGTCCTGAAATTGCAGAGCCGAATGAGAACTCAGAAAACTTATTGGAATCGAAATTTATTTTGTTCTTGTTCGTATTAGATATAAATGTTATGAATTGTTTTGGAAGGAACAATGGCCTGACAAACTTCGAATTTAATTTCACAGAGTGTGTGTGCAAAGTTCAACGGAGGTCAAGATTCCATTTAAACAACGTCGAGTATGGAGTGGGGAAAGGTGCAGATTATCCCCGAAATAGAAGATGAACAGGAAGGAAAGGATTTTGACCTAGGAGTCGAAGGATCGAACTCTAATGGGTAAGGAAAAGAGAAGGATAAGGAAGGACACATAATGGAAATCATTGAAGGATTGCAAAGAGAGGCCAAGGCTCGCCGAGCCGATAGCTGAAATATTATGAAAGTCAAGGATCGACAGGGTGCACTAAACTTAAAATTTTTGAAAAGCCTGGAAAGAATAGAGAAGAAACTCGAGAAGGGAAGAGACTCAAGTATGATGGAGAGTCGCAGAACCCATGGGAGAAGAAGTAGGTCGAGGAGTGGTAGTTGACATCTTAGTCGCTCCCAAAGACATTCTGACAGTAAGACACACAGTAGTTCAAGCCCATCTCCTACTAGAAAACATCAAAAATTTGGAAAGGAGGAATTGAAAGGAGAGATGAACAAGATTAAGCCTCCAACATTCGATGGAGAACATAAGAAGGAGGAATATGCCGAGACCTGGTTGCTTGGCATGAAGAAATACTTCCAACTATAGAATTATTCTGCCCATGCAGAAGGAAGAATTGCAATGTACCAACTGAAAGGAAAAGCATCCATGTGGTGGGATCAGTTTGTACAGGTGCAGCACATCAGAGAGAAAGAGGTCACGTGGAAGGATTTTAAGAGGTATTTTGAGAAGAAATACCTTACTAAAAGATACTACAATAGAAAGATGAAGGAGTTCTTTGAACTCAAGTTGGGCAGTATGACCATTGATGAGTATGAACGAAATTTTCTGGAACTACTGAAGTATGTTCCATTCATCAAGGAAGAAGCTGTTAAAATTCAGAGGTATCTGAGTGGACTGCGACCTTCCATGAGTGACAAGATTCAATATGACGATTCTAAGACCATGGAAGAGACCATCAGAAAAGTGAAATACTTGTATGAATAGCAAGGAGAAAGACCTATCATTCGGAAGGTCTGGGATGATCAGAGGAAATTTAAGAAGGAATAGAGGCAGAAGGGAAGCAAGCCTTCATTTTTCAAAAAAATTCCTAGGGGACAGTCATCTTTTAAAGATCCTAGGAAGGTTGAAGGGAGTGAGCAGATGCCAAGGCCTCCACCTATAGAGTGTTGGGGTTGTAAAGTAAATCATAGGTACAGAGATTTCCCCCACAGAAAAGACAAAGAAATAACTGTCCATATTGTTCAACAAGATGAAACAGTGGAGGATATGGGTAGTAGAATGTCGAGGATCTACGCAACCCTAGACAATAAGCAAGAAAAATTTCAATTGCACATGATTGAAGTGGAAGGTATGGTCAACAACCGACCACTTGTTATTTTAATTGATTCAGGGGCTAGCCATAGTTATGTAGACCCTAGAGTGGTGGATAGTTTTCATCTAATGAGAAGAAAACATGAGAAGTCTTGGTTAGTGCAGTTGGCCACAAGGACCAAGAGGAAGGTCACTGAATTGGTTAAGTCATGTTTAGTGGACATGAAAGGAATGAGCACTAAGGCTGAATTGAACATTCTGCCTTTAGGCTCATATGATTTCTTAATTGGGATGGACTGGTTGGACCAGCACCATGCCCTTCTGAATTTTTGTAACAAGAGGTTCACATGCCTGAATGAAGAGGGAAATCAGGTAACAGTCCAAGGAATTCCCAGACCCGTGGCTATGAGGGAAATCTCAGCCATGCAGCTGAAGAAATGTTACTGGAAAGGTTGTCAATTATTTGCATCTGGGTGGAAGAATCATCCCAAGATATAGTATCAAATCTAGAAGACCATGAAGTAATCAAAAAGTTCAAGGATGTATTTCAGGAGGTACCTGGATTACCTCCAAGGAGGGACATCGATTTTTCTATAAATTTGATGCCTGGAACAACTCCAGTTTCGAAAGCTCCTTATAGAATGAGTATGCCAGAGCTGAAAGAGTTGCAATTGCAGCTCGAGGAGCTACTAAAGAAAGGTTACATTCACCCCAGTGTGTCACCGTGGGGAGCCCCAATCCTATTCGTGAAGAAGAAAGATGGGACATTGAGGCTGTACATTGATTTTCGGCAGTTGAATAAGGTTGTTGTCAAGAACAAGTATCCTCTACCAAGGATTGATAATCTTTTTGATCAGTTGAAGGATACGAAAATATTTTCAAAAATAGATCTCCGATAAGGATATCACCAAGTGAGAATAAAGGATGAGGACATTAGCAAGACCACCTTTAGAAAAACATATGGTCATTATGAGTTCACAGTGGTGTCGTTTGGATTGTCCAACACATCTTTTGTTTTCATGTGCCTAATGAATGGAGTGTTCAGAAATTATTTGGACAAGTTTGTCATAGTCTTCCTAGATGACATCTTGGTGTATTCCAAGACAGAGGAAGAACATGAGCAACACCTGAGAATGGTGCTGCATGTGTTGAGAGAACACCAGCTGTATGCAAAACTGAGCAAGTGCTCATTTTATCAAAGGCAGATCCATTACTTGGGACATATTATATCTGAAGAAGGCGTCACTATGGATCTTTAAAAGGTACAGGCCATTCAAGAATGGCCAGTGCCAAGGAATGTGGCAGAAGTTAGATCTTTTATGGGTCTGGCAAGCTATTATAGGAGGTTTATAGCCAGATTCTCAAAGATAGCTCATTCTATCACTTCCTTGCAAAAGAAGGAGAAGAAGTTCCAGTGAACTGAAGAATGTGAGAGCAGCTTCCAGCAATTGAAGTAGCTGCTAACTAGTGCTCCAATCCTAAAGATTGCAGATCCAAACAAGGATTATGTAGTGTGCACAGATGCATGTAATGAGGGGCTGGGAGGAGTTCTCAGCCAAGAGGGATTTGTAGTTTGTTATGAATCCTGAAAGTTAAAGGAACATGAGAAGAATTATGCCACTCACGATTTAGAGCTAGCAGTAATCGTTCATGCCTTGAGGAAATGGAGACATTACCTCATGGGAAAGAGATTCGAGTTGAGAACAAACCATAATAGTTTGAAGTGTTTATTTGATCAACTGACCTTAAATGCCAGACAAATCAGATGGTTGGAGTTTCTATGCGAATATGACTTTGATATTAAGCATATCAAAGGGAAAGAAAATAAGGTGGTTGATGCACTCAACAGAAAAGTGCATGAATTACATGCTACAACCATTAGCATGTACCAGACTGAGATGAAAGATAGAATTTTGGAAGCTGCAAATGTTGATTTGCAGTACAAAAATCTTGTAGCAAAGCTACAACAGCGTGAGAGACCATAGACCAAGGAAAGTTACACCTTGGTAACTAATGGTTTACTTCTGTATAAAAATAGAGTGTATGTGCCCAATGTCTGAGAATTGAAGCCAGAAATTCTAAAGGAGATGCATAACGTGGCTTATGCTAGACATCCTGGATATCATAAGACTGTGGCAGTAGTCAAAAGCCATTATTTTTGGCCGGATTTGAAGAAAGAAATCATTGAATACATCGCTAGATGTATGGAGTGCCAAAAGGTTAAGGCTGAGTACAGGCACCCAACAGGGTTGTTGCATCCTTTACCTATTCCTGAATGGAAATGGGACGTGGTAACAATGGATTTTATCACAGGATTGCCCAGAACAAGCAAGAAGCATGATTCAATCATGGTGGTGGTGGACAAGATTACTAAAGCTGCCCATTTTATTCCACTGAAAACCACCCATAGAGCAATAGATGCTGCTAACATTTTCCTAAAATAAATTTCACACTTGCACGGAATTCCTAAGACCATTGTGTCTGATAGAGACCCAAAATTCACTTCAAATTTCTGGAAAGGACTATTCAAAGGATTCGAAACGAATATGAACTTTAGCACATCATATCATCCCGAGTCTGATGGACAGACAGAGAGAGTAAACGGAGTAATAGAAGACATGCTGAGAATGTATGTGATGGATAAACCATCAAGGTGGGAAGACTACCTGTATTTGGTAGAATTCGCCTACAATAATGGGTATCATGCATCATTAAAGATGAGCCCATTCAAAGCGCTTTATGGAAGAAAGTGCAACACTCCAGTGAGTTGGGATAATCCAGCTGACAAAGTAGTAGTTGGGCCTGGAACTGCTCAAAGAGATGGAAGATCAAATGATAAAAATTAAACATAATCTAAAAGCTGCCCAGGACAGGCAGAAAATTTACACTGATAGTAACAGAACCCATAGAGAATTCAAAGTGGGTGACCATGTTTTCTTGAAAGTGAAAACTAATAGGAGTTCCCTGAGGCTGGGAAGTTGCGCCAAGTTGGTAGCAATATTTTGTGGGCCATTTGAGGTCTTGGAAAAGATTGGGCTAGTTGCATACATGCTTGCATTACCTACATCTATGACTATACATAATGTGTTTCATGTTTCACTGCTTAAGAAATATGTACCTGATGCTAATCATATTATCGATTGGACTGTGATTCAGGTGGAACCAGAAGGTATCCTGCAAGTGCATCATGTGCACATATTGGAAAGGAAAAGAAAATAGCTCCAGAATCGAGCTATAGAGCTTATAAAGGTCCAGTGGACCTGGTATGGTCCTGAGGACGCGACATGGGAGCATGAAGAGGTTATGCGGGCAGAGTACCCACATATTTTTGAAAATTTTGAAAGGCTTGCAGAAATAGTGTAAGTCGCACTGAGGACAGTACAAAAACAAGGGGAGGGGGATTGTAGTGTCCCCAAGACCGAGCCTCATTGTAAACCATGTTTGGAAAGGAATTGTAATTATGTTTTATAGGCTAGTGAGCCAAGTTTTCATAAGCTGGAGGCTTATGTGTTGTTAGGCCAGGGAGCCTGAGTATTGAAGGCCAGGAGCCTGCTGTTGTATATGTAATCATGCAGAGCACTTAATAAACTATAAACACCACCAGGTGCAGACCGACCAGGATGAATGAGTGAACGGGGACTGAGCATCCACAGAGTGAGCAAGGAATTAGGGGATGGAAGGTGGGAAAGGGGCTAAGTGTTGAGCCTAGGGGCTAATCCTAGGGGGGCTTAAGCCTGGGAATAATATTTTAATAATATTCCAAAAGTTATGTGCATCATATGTTTTTATCCTAAGTCCTTTTGGAAGGACACGTGAATTCCCATGTGGTGGGAGGAACGTGTGCTGGTGGAACGCATGCAGTTCCATGGGTGACAAGTGTCAACCTTGGTGCATGCGAATAAAACGGCCAGGGTGCGCGATGAGAAGGCGGGTTCCATTCCACCGAATCATCTGAACAGATAGGGAGCCTGAGCAGTATGACTAAACCAACTCCTGTAGAGAACCTTCATGAGACCCTATGACTGGAATGTCTGTGTATGATACTGAGAAATCCCATGTGTCTAACCCCCATCCTACGAGAAGCCTGTGTTGATTTCGAGGAAGATTCTTTCTTGTTCAGGAAAATTGAGCGAGTCTAGGCAAGCATTCCCTCTTCTGAAGCCGTGAATGTGAAGCCATCCCGTGATTGTCGAATCCATTTTTTGGAAAGCCTGTGTCTGTTTTCCCGTGGGATTGTTGAGACTACATAGTACTGGACTACATGAGCCTTGTTGGCCTGTGAGTGACTCCCTCCAGGTGAGAGAGTGCATAGGAGAAGGAGAGAACTCCTGGAAGGAACCCTATAGCTACCATAGAGCCTGGAGACTTCCAGTCCAGTCTGTTCTTGTAACCCAAGGTAAGGGAGATTGGCAGTCGAAGGACTCTCCAGGTGACAGAGAAGGTGCATTCTCTTGGGGTGGAGTAGGCATGTGGGGAATGAGGGTCTGTGGGCAGTGAGCATGGGAGATCCCTTGGAGAGAATCCCTTCCTTGTGGTTGTATGTTACTGTTTTCCCTGTAACCTCAGCCTGAGCCTAGATTCCTTGCCTTGGGGTGGAGCTTAGTCCCAGCTCGGGGGTGACCCACTACTAAGTTGATGAGCAGTGCGATATAAGGCTAGGAGGTTTGTGGAAGGCCTGCACTTGGTTGGTGGAATCTACCATTGATAAAGATAAGTATCTGATTATGCTTTAATCATGTTTTGCATGACTGTGTTGCTTAGGTATCATGTTTTCCGTTGTGTTTACGAATTAATATGGAATACCATGGATTGTTTAATTATAGCAGTAATGGTATGTTTTACTCTGAGTTAAATGGTGTGTACAAATGGGTATAAGAGCATGAGTAAGCCCAGAGTTCTAAAATGGGTGTGCTACATCATCAGTGGGCTACCCAAGGAATACCGGAACCGAATCGAATTCGACAAGCCAAAGACTTTAGAAGAAACTATTCGAAAAGCAACATATTGTCACGAACAATATGGACATCGGGCAGAGTCTCGTGAAAAATGGAAACAGAAGAGAGTTTCGAGATTTCAGAAAAAGGGGAGCAAATCCTCAGCATTTAAAAACTACAAGAAGAACCCCAGAATGCACTATCCAGCTCAAAGTGTACTCCAGCAGAACTTCCCCTCAGTGGACGGAAGTAAAACTTCTGGACCTATACCAGTGAAGACTAATAACCCAAAGAGAGAACCTCTGAAATGTTGGGGTTGCAGAGAAGAGCATCTCCTGAGAGACTGTCCACACTGACAACAAAACAGTCGTAAAGTTTATAACATTCAGGAAGCTACCATAGTTAATGATGTGGCAAGGAGTGTGTTGCAGATTTATGCAGCCTTGGATAATAACCAAGCTGACCACCAAGCTTCAATGGTGGAAATAGAAGGTATGATTTTCAACCATCTGGTGTCTATTTTGATTGACCCTGGTGCAAATTTGAGTTTTATATCCCCTAAAGTTGTTGATAAGTGTAAGCTACAACCACGAAAACAAACTAAGCCATGGTTGGTGCAGTTAGCCACTAGCACCAAAAGAAAGGTGGTAGAGGCCATACCATCCCGCCATTTAATGTTGGGTGAATTCCCCACCCAAGCAACCCTTAATGTATTACCCCTGGGATCATACGACTTGCTGATTGGTATGGACTGGCTGGCTGCCCATAAAGCCAAATTGGACTGTTACCATAAAACCTTAGAATGTGTGAGAAAAGAAGGAAAAAGGATAACCCTCCAAGGGATCCAAAAACCGGTCTCAGTGAGACAAATATCAGCCCTGCAAATGAGAAAGTATTGTCAAAAGGGATGTCCCCTATATGCAATACAGGTGTTAAAAACAATCGAAGGTGCTAAACCAATCTCTGATGATCACCCTATCCTGAGAGAATACAGAGATATGTTTCTGGAAGAGGTACCAGTTCTACCTCCGAGAAGAGACATTGACTTCTCGATAGAGCTTGCACCAGGAGCAGTGCCGGTGTCTAGGACACCCTACTGGATGAGCACACCTGATTTAGTGGAACTCAAATTACAATTGAAAGAAATGATGGATAAGGGTTATATTCGACCCAGCGTGTCCCCATGGGGAGCACTAGTCCTATTTGTGAAAAAGAAGGATGGCACCCTTAGACTATGTATAGATTATAAACAACTTAATAAAGTAACCTTAAAGAAAAAATACCCCTTGCCTAGGATCGATGATCTATTCGATCAGTTGGGAGGAGATTCTATTTTCTCAAAGATTGACTTGAGGTCAGGATACCATCAAGTCTGAATCAAGGGTGAAGACATCCATAAAACCGCTTTCCGGACACGGTATGGTCATTATGAGTTTGTGGTAGTGCCATTTGGGTTAACCAGTGCCCCTGCCACTTTCATGTGCTTAATGAACAATGTACTCAGTAATTTTTTAGATAAATTTGTACTAGTTTTCATTGATGACATATTAATCTACTCAAAGAATAGAGAAGAACATGAAGAGCATCTTAGACTTGTGATGCAAGTTCTAAGAGAGCATCAGCTCTATGCTAAATTCAGCAAATGTGACTTCTTTCAGAAGAAAATACATTACTTGGGACATGTTCTGTCCAAGGAAGGGGTAGCAGTAGATCCTGACAAGATTGGGTCTATCATGGAATGGCCTACCCCAAAGGATGTCTCAGATGTCAGATCCTTTATGGGATTGGTGGGATACTATAGGAGATTTATAAAAGGATTCTCCAAGATTGGTTGTCCAATCACTGCCCTCTAGAAGAAGGGGAAAAAATTCCTATGAAAACAGCAATGTGAAGAAATATTCCAAACCCTGAAACATTTACTAACCCATGCACCCATTTTGAAAATCGTTGACCCAGAAGCTGACTTCCTTGTGTGCATAGATGCCTGTAAGGAAGGGCTCGGAGGATTCCTTATGCAGGAAGGAAAGGTGATCTTCTATGAATCCCAAAAATTGAATGAACATGAGGTCAACTATGTGATTCATGATATAGAACTGGCTGCCATAGTTCATGCCTTGAAAATGTGGAGGCATTACCTCTTGGGAAGAAAATTTGTTCTTATGACAGATCACTGTGGATTGCGGTATGTGTTCGACCAACCAAAGCTCAATGCTAGACAAGCTAGATGGATGGCCCTCATTAGCGAGTTTGATTTTGAAATCAAACACATCAAAGGGAAGGAAAATAAGGTGGCCGATGCCCTCAGCAGAAGCATGAAAACAATTCACCTGGCAGCGGTGAGTACCTGCGAGACAGATGTCAAGAACAGAGTCGGAAATGCACAANCCTTAGCGAGTTTGATTTTGAAATCAAACACATCAAAGGGAAGGAAAATAAGGTGGCCGATGCCCTCAGCAGAAGCATGAAAACAATTCACCTGGCAGCGGTGAGTACCTGCGAGACAGATGTCAAGAACAGAGTCAGAAATGCACAAGAAACAGATTCTTTCGCTCAGACTGTGACCGTATACCTACAGCAAGAACCCGGTGGAGAAAAATATGAAGGCTACCAGATGACCAAGGGGGGTCTTCTCACCTATAGAGATAGACTGTACATTCCCAATTGCGACGACTTGAAGAGGTTCATCATGGATGAACTACATAAAAGACCCTACACTGGTCACCCAGGATACCAGAAAATGATCACTGCCACCCGGAAAAAAAATTATTGGCCTGGATTGAAGAAGGACATAGCCAAATATTTGGTCGAATGCATAGAGTGCCAACAGGTTAAAGTAGAACATCGACACCCAGCAGGACTACTACACCCTTTAGCCATCCCAGAATGGAAATGGGAAACCATCTCCATGGATTTTGTCACTGGATTACCAACTTCAACCAAACAGAATGATGCCATTATGGTGGTGGTGGATAAACTGAGCAAGTATGCTCATTTCATCCCTTCAAATCGACCTGCAAGGTGATAAACATCGCCTAGGTATTCATGAAAGAGGTGTTCCGACTGCACAGTATGCCGAAAGAGATAATATCTAACAGAGACACAAAATTTACTTCAAATTTTTGGAAATCACTGATGGTGGGATTTGAGAACAAATTGTTGGTCAACACTGCCTACCACCCTCAAACCGATGGATAGATAGAAAGAGTAAATCAAATATTAGAGGATATGTTAAGGATGCACGTAATGCATCAACCCACGAAATGGGAAGACTACCTACCATTAGTAGAATTCGCCTACAACAACGACTACCAAGAATCCTTAAAGATGAGTCCCTTTGAGGTCCTCTATGGTAGGCCGTGTAATACTCCAGTCAGCTAGAGTAACCCTGTAAACAAGATTTCTATTGGACCCAATATGTTGAAAGAAATGGAACAACAAGTGACTCAGATAAAACAAAATCTGAAGGTTGCTCAGAACCGACAGAAAATTTATGCTGATCAAAAGAGAACTCCAAGAGAGTTCAAAATGGGAGACCATGTATATCTCCGAATTAAGCCCAGAAGGAGTTCCCTAAAAATGGGAGCTTCTGCCAAATTGACACCCAGTATTGTGGACCCTTTGAGGTTCTAGATAGAGTTGGACCTGTAGCCTATCAGCTAACACTTCCTTCCACAGTAAAAGCACATAATGTTTTCTATGTTTCATTATTGAAGAAATATGTACATGATGCTAATCATATAATTGATTGGTCTGTGATCCAAGTGGAACCAGAGGGAGAATTTCTACCAAAACCCAAATGCATACTGGACAGAAAGGAGACCCCGCTCCGGAACAGAACCATTGCATAGGTCAAGGTGCAGTGGAAACATTTTGGCCCAGATGAGGCTACATGGGAAATGGAGGATGCCATGAGACAGGCATATCTGATTTTGTTTACTTCTGTACATGCAATTCATGTTAGTAGATAAGAACATCGAGGACGATGTTCCTTCTAAGGGGGAGGGAATTGTAACACCCTGTTTCCCCCNAAGAACTATGGAAAACTCATAAATGTGAATATGTGATGTAAATGGACCTTGAGGAAGAGGTCAATGAATGTGAATAACATTTTGAATTTATTACAGGACTGTTGAGAGGGGATGTGCAAAAAAGAGACCACGATGGCGGTGGAAGGCACCTGAAAAGGTGGCGTTAACTTCCACCGAGAATTAATACCGTATTTGGACTCCACTGGCCCGAAGAACCAAAAGCAGCTCACTGGCCCCCGAATTTAATGACTCACAGGCTGGTAGGTGGATGGCTTAATGAGGGATGGGATGGTGAACCACCCATCCGTAGAGCTGTCAGACCTGATCAGCGTGACGGTAATCGTGCCACACGCAACCTCACAAGAGGATAAGGCGTATGGTAGAAGAGATTGAGGGGCAGACGGGAGGGGAACTCTGGAATTACACAGAGTGAGTGATAGCAGAGAGGAAGGATTGCAACCTTTGCTCCTAGTCACTGGCAGACAGAGAGACGTAGTCTCACAGCATCGTGGTGTCAGCTCAGGGGTGGCTAGTGGTAAATCTGCTAGGAGTCGCTAAGCCTATGGTTGGGTGGAAATGAGCACCCCTCTCAGCAGTTGCTTGACCCTGGTGTTATCTCTGATAAGTGTTTTTCCTCTGGCATCTTGATATATACATATATGTACTTATTCTGAAAATTATGCTCATAAGTTGTGAAACTGTGAATGATTTCATTATAAGAATGACTGTATGATGTTTTGATCAGTACTAGTGGGTGTAGATTTAGATGGAAAGACTACGTATGTTTTATGTCTTCATGAATTCATAATTTGTGTGCATATTGATCAAATTTAGACTTCACGTTTGGTTCATGGGAAGATGACATCCTTATATGCCTCAGGTAACCCCCTGATTAAACCTCCCCATAGAAATACCTTCCTTGAAAATCCCTTCGAGAACCAGGAAGGCGGTTGTGAAGGCGTAAGGCCTTAGTGACCCTACATGAGAAGGAATGATCTTCTTGAAAACTGAGATGACAATATAAGGATGAAGTAACGAATCGAAGGATGAGATTCTGTCGGGATACCTGTGTTCACTCATGACCGACAGATTGGAAGGAGAATATGGAATTTTAGGTACCTTTACCTTATAGGTATTAATGGATGGACGAGATTTCGTCGGGGGAATCCGCGGTCACCCATGACCATTAGATTAGTAGGAGGAAGTAGGGCATTAAATGTCTTACCACGGGGTTTCCCTGTGTCTTCGTGGGTAGCGAAGAGTTTAGGACCGTAGATCCCCAAGGTTCATGAGAGTATCTGGACCATGGATCTTTTCCATGCCCAGGGAGTCGTGGAAGAATGCATGGGTAGGAACCATTATGAGCTGTCAGATCTTGGTTGAAGAACCCGACAGCCGTTGGATCTATTCGGAGATGCATGGGGGTTAAGCCCTTGTGAATAGGAGGTTGAAAGTCCCAATGAGAGGTGTGGTCATCAAGATTTCACGTATCGGGAAATATAAAGTCTCGATGACATGAGATCAGGAATTTCCATGGGAAATTACCCAGAAATGATCTGGACCATCCATCAGTGGAGACACGTGGTGGAGATCAAGGTGTCGGGAGTCGGGATATCAACATTTAGGAAATCAGAGTTCCTGAGGTCGTGAAAGTCGAGACATCAGAAGTCTCGAAAACGCGAGGAGTGATTTGAACCGTCCATTCACTCGAGATGCATGTCAAAGATCTGAAGGGAGGCGGAGTCCGGCATTTCGCAAGTCCTAGGGAAAAGGCGTCCAGGACATCAGAAGTTGCAAAACCCCGAGAGTTAACTAGGACCATCCATCAGAGGAGGACGCATGGCAGCAATCAGAGCCATCGAGGAAATTCCCGACAGGAAGTTGTCTATCAACATTTTTTATGACAAGAGGTTTGGGCATTTCAAAATTGCGAAGTCTAAAACCCTGACAAGAAGGAAGGAGACGTCGTGGGGCCAGCTGTCAGCCTATCGGAAAATCAGAATTTGAGGGATCAGMAATCCCATGGGTAAATGTTTGTCATCATTTGAAACCCCGAAGCCCCAATAGGTGGTATGATTGTGGTCATATAGAGGGAGGTCGTATGGACCCAAAAGGTCTAGCCCAGGAGGGCTAACACGTAAGGGACCATATCGGTGAATTGGTTCATCAGGAATCGCGGAATCAAGATTCCTATTGACAAGAGTTCAATATTTCCATGAAGGAAACCCCGGAGTAGATCTAAGCTGTCTGATTGATGGAGGCCAAGTGTCAAGAGATTTACTGCATCGAGAAACCGGGGATCGAGGATTCGAGAGTCTGGATTCTCATGATGATAAACCTCGATGAACGAACGAGATTCTTTAGGGGATCTCAGGGTCTGTAATGACCGTTAGATGCAAAGATGAGACGTCAACTTAAACCAGGACGTGAATATGCTTTAGGGTAAGTAGTGAGTAGATCTGGATGGCCAGAGTCCACCCGCCCAAATCTACGGCTGAGGATGCATTCCAGAGCCCCCTTGCCATTCTACCTTTAATG
>JASDQU010101971.1:223475-254092 GCA_032191745.1 Picea mariana
TTTAATATCAACAGATACTAACTGACTTACCACAGTATTGAAGGCGTTCAAATGCTCTACCACCGAGTCTCCATCTCTCATCCTCAAGTTATACAACTTCTTTCTCAGTAATAGTTTATTTACCAGGGACTTAGACTGATACAACTTTCCCAACTTTTCCCATAAATCTTTGGCTGTATCTTCCTCTGACACATTCAGTAATACTGAATCGGAGAGACACGGTCGAATTGT
This sequence comes from Picea mariana, assembly GCA_032191745.1. NCBI lineage: Eukaryota > Viridiplantae > Streptophyta > Pinopsida > Pinales > Pinaceae > Picea > Picea mariana. The sequence goes on from JASDQU010101971.1 coordinate 223,707, forward strand.
GCTCTTTTCCTTTTGATCCATATTTTTCCAGTCATCTGCAGAAGTTCCTGTAGGTGTCGTACCTAGATCTACTGCGATCCACTGATCTCTGTCCACCAAAAGAGCTTTCATCTTGAGCTTCCATAGCTCAAAGATTTTCCCATTAAACTTCTCCATCTCCATCTTCGAATCGCTTGCCATTTCTTTTCACCTGAAAAACAATACCGCAGATCTCCCACTGTAACAAGGCTTATCACAGTCCCGAGCCAAACCCTTGACGACAAAGGCGTCCCCCTGAAGCCAATAAATCTCTGATACCAAATGTAAATTCTAACCTTGTACAATATCTACTACAAACTGATATTTAGAAAAGAACAGAAAAGATACAATGGCAAATACAAACATTACACAGAGATTTTTCACCTGGAAAGCCAAACCGGGAAAACCAGCATATATTATATTCATACATTGTTTTACATTGTTTACAATACAATATACATATAGGAGCCAGCGGCATCCAAAACCCTAACCCAATGACCTGGATTAGTCCAAAACCCTAATTCCTTAACCGGAAATAGAAAACCATCGGAAAAAAACCATGTGCCGAAAAACCACCTAATATCATGTGGTCCCGAAAATATGTCGTCCCGGAAATATGTTGTCCCGGAAATATGTCGACCCGAAAAAAAAAATTCAGGGGCGCTACCCCCGAACCCCTGCGCGCCCGGCACAGGCACTCAGACGCTACTACTCGTGCAAAGAATATAACACATACCCAACAATTTCATATTATTAAGCATTTAGATGTTGTCTATAATTTGTTATTCCATTTTACATCTGTGATCAATCTGCCATTTGATTATTGCCGATTTATTCTAGATATTAAATGATGGAGTATATTAGTTCTTTTAATTGAGTTTCCTCTCTTTATAGGTGTTGATTATCATAAGATCACCAGATCTGTACATTTATCATTATGCTGTTATATTCTCACTCCAATGCATCTTTGAGTTTGTTCTGGGAGTATTAGCATTGTTCTGTTATAGGTTTCCCTCATATGCAAGGCAATCAGGAGTTTGAATTGCACAAGAAGATAAGTTCAGTTTAGTCGATTAGTTATAGGTTAGTTTACTTGTTATTTAGTTAAATTATTTATCAATGAAATAATAGTAGCATGAATTAGCTTTGACTATTTATCTATTCTTATTTCAATTATAATTGCTTAGTATGCATTAGTGTTAGATCTTTAAATATTCAAAAGAAAACAAAAAAATGTATGTGCTTTCTTTATCTCTTTTATAAACACTTTTAAGAAAATTTGTTTCACAAGATGTCAAGTAAATCGTGTATGTTGTACATAGATTGTTTATAATCATATGCACATATTCATGTTTCCATTTGAACATTTGTAATTATTGAACTTATATTCTTAGTATCATATTTGTTTTTAGATTAGTTTCATTTCTTTTATTATTTTTATGACTTTAGTTGGCCAACGGAGCCATTAAACCCGTCGAGTCACTTCATTCCAAATGGATTGGGTTATTTAGACAACCCGGTCTAGATTTGACCTTCCATTTGATGGTGTGTCACTTACACCCGTCAATAGGTTCTTCTTCCATATGAGCTGCAAATATTTGGAATCCCTTGCTGTAACACTTCTTCCATTGCATTGTTGAGATTTATCTGATAGTCACTACCCTTTGGATTCCCTGCACTTTCCTTGGGTTTCCTTCCTCATCTAGGCAAGTGAATGCCTTGTTATGAAAGTCTAATATGGCATGGTGCTGGTCCAACCAATCCATCCCAATTAGACATTCATAGGAACCTAAAGGTAAGATGTTCAATTCAACCCTTGTGGTCATTCAATTCACGGCCATTGGACATGACTTAACCAACTCAACAACCTTTATCTTGGCTCCTATATCCATCTACACTAACCAATATTTTCCATGCTTTCTTCTTGGAAAATGAAAACTTTCCACTAGTCTAGGATCTATATAACTATGACTAGCTCCTAAATCAATTAAAATAGTAATAGTTTGGTTGTTGATCAAACCTTCCACTTCAATCATATGTGACTGATATTCTGCTTGCTTGTTGTCTAGGGCTATGTAGATCCTTGGTACACATCTTCCCATGTCCTCCATTGTTTCTTCCTATTGAACATTGTGGACAACTCTCACTTTGTCATTTCTGTGGGATATTCCTGAAAAATGGTGGTTTGTTTCCCTTCTACCTATGATCCCTCTTAAACTTCTTCTTGTCTTCCCAAGCTTTTTGGAAAGTATGTTTTTATTTTTGCTTATCATACAAGCATTTTTCTCTCCTTATGGTTTCTTCCATAGTTTTAGGATCATCATACTGGATCTTGTCACTGATGGAATATGTTAGCTCACTCAAATACCATTGAATATTAATTGTCTCATCCTTGATGAACGGGACATATTTCAACAACTCCAAGAATCTTCTTTCATGATCATCAATGGACATACTTCCCAGCTTGAGTTCAAAGAACTCTTTCATTTTCTTTTCATAATACCTCTTAGTTAAGTACTTCTTTTAAAAATATCTCTTGAATTCCCTCCATGTAACATTCTTCTCTCTAATGTGTTGTACTCGCAAAATATTATCCCACCATATGGATGCCTTTCCTTTAAGTTGGTAAATGGAAATTCTTCCCTCTACATGAGAAGAATAGTTCTGTAGTTGGAAATATTTTCTCATGCCCAACAACCATGTCTCAACATCTTCATTTTTCTTGTGTTATCCATCAAAAGTAGGAGGCTTGGTTTTATTCATTTCACCCTTCAGTTCATCCACTTTTGATTTCCTATGCTTTCTGGTAGGATATGGACTTGAACTATTGTGTTCTCTCTTATTGGAATGTTTTGGGGAGTGACATTGATTCTTGCTAACGCTTCTTGATCTTTCGTTCTTCTCATGGGTCTCGTGATGCCCTGTTTTGCTTGAGACACTCTCCTTATCCAACTTCTTTTGGATTTTTTCCAGGCTCCGCATCAACTTTATGTTGAATTCTCCCTGTTGATCCCTGGATTTTATGAGCTTTTTGTTATCTTCTCTGTGATTCTGGACATCTTTCTGCAACTTTTCAATGATTTTCATCATGTTTCCTTCTTTATCTATTTCTTCTCCATGCCCATTGGAGTTTGTTCCTTCAAATCCCAAATGCACATCCCTTCCTCTTGCTTCATTCTCTGAACTGTAAGCATCCTGTGTCTCCTCCATTCCTCTGCACTATGTGACAATTCAGTTCGGTTCTGTCAAATTTTAACTCTAAAAAATGTGTTGTCAACCAAATTTTTGTTAGGCTATCAGTCTTTAACAATTTCCACAGTATTCCTAAATCAATATGATTCAAGGAAATCTTTCATATTTCATTTTGCGGTTCTCGATCAATCAAGAATCCTCATAGATCTTTTCTTTCTTAGCTCTGCACTTATCTACAATCATTTTTGGGCACTATCCCCTTTCTCTTAGCCCCAAACCCATGAAACCACTAGTTGTGGCACAACGCTAGGTCGATGGTGCTTATTCGAGACTTCAGGCCTTTATCCTTTAGAATTTCAGTTTCGAAAGTTCTTAACTCCTTTCTCTCCAAGGTGTTGATATTTCGGAGTATACCTCCACTTATCGCATGTCATTCAACAGATCGACATTTTTCAATCATTTGGCACTTCGGGCTTCGGGGATTTGTGGTCCACACGTTCTATTTTCCTTTAGAGTGTCCTTCCTCCGACATTAGACTCCTATCGCCACACATGCATTGGCTTAGGGTTTCGATGTTCGAGCACTATCATGTCACATCACTTAATGCCTTTCAATTTGCAGGGGCATTCATTGGTGGTTTGGAGTAACCTGCCTTTTGCCCCACAATTCTACTGATGTTGACATGTAACCCCTCGGTGATATCGTGGTTTGGATTGTGGGACTGCCTTAGGGAATTAACTCCCATTCAACTTGGATCCCCACAATGCCTCATGTCCTTTGATCTTGGTTTATGGTGATCAACGCCAGTATGGGCCCACTAACCATGCTCAAACGGAGTTCCACATGGTGGAATACTAGTGGCTGACACGTGGCCCAATTAGATGGGTGACCTGTGTCATATTCCAAATGGAATTTCAATCTTTTGATGGGTCTGAAACCCACTAACACATGGCACACATCCCATGTATCTATGTCATTCCCGATGACAACATCATGCCACGTCATTCCAGAATATTGGGCTTCGGAAGTTTCAACCTCTCCACACTTGCTTTCTCCCAGAGTGCTTTCACCCAAAGTTGTTGATTTGTCGACATGTCTAACACGTATTGATGGCTACAAATCACTTCGAATATTTGGGCTTCGGAAGTTTCAACCTTTCCACCCTCACTTTCACCTGGAGTGCTTTCACATGAATTCCATGGATTTCTGCCATGTATCCTCTCTCTCAGATCGATGGCACAGACGGACTTCATTACTCCACGGATTTCCAAAGGAACTCACAGCTAACTGCCTTGCAACTTTTCCAAATCTGAGGCTTTGGGGTGACTTTGTTTCCTCCTGAAGAAATCCTAGTCGTTAACTCGTTAAACCTTGATAGTTTCTCCCCCCCTTGAATATTTCGTTCTGCTATCTCTCCTGAGATTTTTGATTCAAAGACTCTATCAATGCACTCCTCACACCTAGGGACGCTCTGAACCTAGAATTTTTTCCCTTTCGAAAATAATTCACTCTGAAATCTTTGTCTCGTTAACCACTAACATGGCCCATACAGGATCAGTGTCAAAACCATGGCTCTGATACCAATTTGTAACATCCCCAACCACCGACCCCTGCCGAGTAATGCTACCCAAACAACCTGAAACTTGCCTTTACTACTTTGATACCAATTTGTAACGTCCCCAGCCACTGAACCCTATCGGGTAACGCTACCCAAAATATATTAAACTTTCCTTTACTACTCTGATACCATTTTTGTGACATTCCCAGCCTTAAACAGCAGGCCAGGCCATGCCACCGAGTAACTTTGTGGAAATAATCACATATAAAACTTAACTGGAAGATAGAGATAACATCTGGTATTCACACTTATAAATATATAATCTATCTAATGAAATTAAATAGACATCAATGCTCTACTCATACACATGTTCATGCAAAAGAAACATTTAACACATAAGTGCAACATATATATAAGCATTACTCATTAATTATAATGCAAATAAAAATACACAGCATACAGCGAATACAGAATTGGTACTTATATTTTAATAGATGACCACTAATTGTGTGAAAACCTTCCATGAAACTCCCAAACTTATACCACGATGCTCATCATGCTCAGCAATGGGTCACCCCTGAGCTGGGACTAAACTCCATCGGCAAGGGAATTCTAGGCTTGGCAAGGACAACAAGGAAGTTGCACATAACAGCAGGAAGGATATTTTATCCCAATAACCACTTATGCCCACAACCCATAGATCCTCATTCCCCACATCCCTGTTCCACCCCAAGAGGGTACACCTTCTCTAATACAAGTCCATCAGCTACTACACATCCCTTACCTTGGGCTTCAACAATAGGTTGGACTAGAAGTCTTAGAGTACTGTAGCTACTATGGAACTCCCTTCCAAGAGAACTCACTTCCCAGCAAAATATCTCACCTAGGAGAGTTTCTCATAGACCTGACAACCTACTTCTTCAATTCATCTCCTAAGAAACAAGCAACAACATTCAACTACAAATGGTGATGGAAGCAACAGAAAATGGGTATGGACACCAAAAATGGCAAGAACCAAACATTAAGACACAACACAACTCAGGAGAATACAATTGCATTGGTCTTCACAGGAGACACACGAGATAAATCAAGTACGATTATAGGATTCCAAAGGTGTGTACTAGATACAGAGGCAATGATGATGGAGAACTGGTTCAATGTGTGTATCCTTGGTCAATCGAGAAGGGTGACAGACTTCTAGAGAATCATAAGGGTCATGAGGAAACTCGAAACTGGTCTAGACGCAAGGATGGGGAGAAATTCCAAAATGGGAAGTGAACCCCCAATGAGATGGATTTCCCAGCTATAAACTGCATGCACCAAGGTTTACACATGTCTTCCTGAAGCTGCATGAGTTCCACTTAGCACTCATTCCCATTTTTCCAGGAACTTAGGACAACACGGCTTATGTCAACCATATCCTTTAGGAAATAATAATAAAATATTATTCCCTTAGAGGTAAGCCCTCTAGCTTAGCCCCTAGGCCTAGACACTTGGCCCCCTTCCCTTACCCTACTTAATGGAGCTTATTCCCCCATAACTCTTCTTTGTGTCAGTGTACATGCAACAATGTAATTTTATTAATGATGTGAGTATTTACATATACACAATCAAGCTCATTGGCCTTAGCATCTGGCTCACCATCCTAATAAACACATAAGTATCTCAGCTTATAACCACTCAGCTCACCAGCCTATAAACATAATCTAAATTCAACAAGGGCTCAGCCTTGGGGTGTTACAGGAATAATGATGCACTTAGGATGTAACTGAGCACTATTAATGATTCTTCCTTAAATCCACAAGAGCACTGACAAATGTGGGAAATTTTTAAATTTAAGCAAAGAATGTCAATGCATTTGATTCGTACAAAGGAACTACAAATGTTACCTTTGTACATTTACTGGAGAATTGGTAAGCCTGACATATGTTTATATATAGTATCCTCTCAATAGTGCATGTATAATATCAAGAAGACTGAGAATAATGCCACATAATATTATAAAGAGCATCGATAAAGTGGGGAAATTAGATTTATTGTTTGTGTTTCATGATGATCTTATGATGTATAAGAGCATTAGCAACAATGTTATTGAACATCTAAAAATGCATCAAAAATCATGGGAAAATGTGTTATTTAAACAAAATATATCGGTCTTAATGATATGTAAGGAGGCACCATTATTGTGCATCTATAAATTTCCTAGAGCACAAAAAAGTCTATGATATTTTTGTAAATAGTGTGCAACAAATGGTGCATTTATGATATGAATAAGAATTGAGAACGTTGCCACCTAATAATATAAAGAACATCGACAAAATGGGAAATCAAATTTATTATTTGTGTTCCAAAGTGCACTTATGGTGTACTATAGCACCATAGCAGTTCCATTGAACATTTTACAATGCACCATAAAGAGTGGGAAAATGTTTTATTTAAACGAAACCTTTCAGTGCATGCGATATGTAGGGAGGAATCAATAATGGTGCATCCACAAATTTATTAAAGCATATATAAGTATGGGATATTTGTATATTTTATAATATCAAGAAGCATCAAAGACGATTACATCTATTATTATAAAGAGCACTGACAAGTCTGAGATATCTTTTTTATAAAACATCCTCAACTCTGGATTTATAATATCAAGAAGCATCAAGTACAACGGAACCTAATATTATAAAGAACACCAAACAAATGTGGGGTTTTTAATGTTTTATGAGTGCACTCGACATAAAACAATGCATCACTAATGGTGCATCTTATAAATTTATAGGAAACATTCATAGTCCAATGTGAGTTGAGAAAATTGAACACACTGTACAGATTTAAAAAAAAATTGAAAAAAAAGTCAAATTTAATCCAAATTTTACATTTTAATCTACTAAAAATGTAAATTAGGTAATGAAAAATTTAATTGGTCTCTTCCCTACCAAGAAGGCATGGTTTCCACATAGATAAGACAATGAAAATATCGTAATGTTTTGCAAATTCATTAGCAAAAAAAAGGACTCAAGGAATCTAACAACACAATAGCACTAATAATTGGGTGATCATCTAGGGATGGAAAGCAAGAAAATTACAAAAATGTTATTTCATTTTTACCTTAGGTGCTTCCAAACATACATTGGTGGACTGGACAGTCAAACTAATTCAGATTAATTTAGGAATGAAATGAAAGAAAATATATTACAATGAAATACACATAAAAAAGTGCCAAAAAGTGAGAAATACAACAATACATGATTTGTATTAATGAAAGAAATGTACAGAGACTGTAAAAATATAGAGTGCAAGACTCGCTAGAATGGTGGCAAGTTTATCTCTGAGAAGATATGTGATGGCTACGCTCATTTGCAAGAACATCATTATAATGAGGCTCTCAAGGGATTTTTATGATAAACATGAATGACAAAACCCTAGACATACAAAAACCTAACCATAGGAGATGAAGTGCCAAAAGTCATGTGGGCCGCATTGGGGTAAGTTAGTACCTTAACTTCCTGGGGTCAAAATGTTTTCATACCATCTTCGTTTTAGGCGCGTGATAGCCCATTGGAAATTTTGTTTTGAGAACTATGCATTATTCCATCAAACTCTGACTGTGTTTATGGTTTGACTGTGTCAAACCAAGAAAACAGTGTTTAGAGCCCCAAAATGGCCCTAGAAGTACAAAAATATGTACTGACATGAAAACTTCCAAAATAAGACATTTGGAATAAGTGGGTGACCATTAATATCCACCTGGATTTTGTGTAGGGATTCAGGATATCCCTCTAAGTGTAGAACCCATAATTACAAATAAATATCACGATTATAGAGAAACATGTTGAACTAAAACCTATCAAGATGAGCCAGTTGGAATTTGGAACAATTGAGTGGCCACCAATATCCACTTGGATCAATCCTCCCCCCTTAGAAAGAAATGGTGTCCATTTCATTAAGTTCCTGGGGGAGAGGGGAAAGCATTTTCTAAATCTGAATATTGGTGAGCTATGTGCCTTGTTGGAGAAGTTGTGTTTCTTGGTATGTGGAAGGCTATCACAAACCTGTTGTTGGCGAGACTGAATATGTTCCACCAACCTGTTGTCTATGGGCTTGATGGGGCATTGCGTAGGCACCATTGTAGGTGAAGAAAAAAATCTACTTTCTCTTCTGCAATCTTCTTCTGTTGAATAGAATGTTCTAAGGTTGCAGTGGTTTTACTGGCCTTATGTGCATCCTCTGAACAAACTGTGAAAAGGATGAATTTTGCAGTATGAGAGATTATCTTGTGACGGTGTTTTTGGTGTAACAGTAGTAAAAACTACTTCTAGTATCCTATAGATCTAACCCACCAGAGTAATAATGACATTACAAGGTCGAGAATCATAAACAATATGACATTTCGACATATATGGTTCACCCAAAAAAACATCAAAGACATCAAGAGGGCAACATCACACACTACCTCATACTTGAATGGCTGGATACCATAGGACATGTGACACTTCTGGTTAACATGGAGATCTCATCCCTGGTGAAGCCACTCAATGTTGTATGGATTCAGGTGTGTTGTTGTCAGCCCTTGACCAAGTTTTGGAGAACCTTGATCACGTTTGACCAATTTTGGGACTTCGACATGATGGTCGAAGGTGGAGCGCAAGCTGAAGTGGAGATCACGGGATCTCGACCCCTTCTTAGGGAATTTTTGGGTTTAGGGTTTATGTAACAGGTATGGGATGTCATCCCATGGGTTTACCCATGTTTAGGCCCTTTTGTAATGTATAAATAAAAAGCTACGCGATGTAAGTATGAGAGACCTAGATGTGTAATGTGACCGGTGAGCTAAGTGCAAATGGTTGTGGATGCTTCGTGCATATTGTGTGTTAATAAATTGAAGAGCTAAGTACAAGTGATTTCAAGAATCTTCTGTGCATATTGTAAGAAGTCTTTGTGCTTAAACCTAGCTTGGGGGAGGACGATCTGGCGAGGTGTGCACAGATATCCTTTCCTATGCGGAGTGGGTGAATCACATATATCCTATGGTGTGGTTGCTTTGTGCATTATAGTTTCTATGTTATTGATGTGATGTATGCTTAGTGCAATGATATATGTTAGATGCATCTGATATAATATCTTAGTTCTTAGTAATGTGAATGAATGCTAGATCTGATCTATTTCTATGTGATAAGTGCTGGATGTATTAGATCTTGTGGAATATTGCGTTTCTCTATAACTAGGGTTTCAACCTGTGACGTGAATAAGATTTAAATACTAATCAATATTAACTGCTAAGTGCTCTGTTAAGTGTTGTAATCACATATCTATGTCCCAGCTGGGTTGCAGACACTTGATTCCTACAAAAACCCCTACCTCTACCTCGGGTGAGAATTCATCTACTTCGCAGGTGTTGCTGAAAGGGATGGTAGTTAGGGTTTTGTTGGTGCATTGTTGAAGCATTGAACCTTGGTTCTGTCCCTGTGTCAACAAATGGTTCCATTGTCGGGACCTGAAACTGTGATTGTTGGGAACTAAAGAAAAGAGAAATCTATGTGCATAGATATGTTGCTTTAGTGTGCAGTATTCTACTTGACTATGAAGCTCTATTCTAAGAAAGGAATCGGATCCGAAGAAAAGAGGTAAGATATTAAATCTTTGTGCTCTAAGAAAGGTAAGATAAGTGAAAATGTTTTTTTCGAAATAATGGATCTAGGTATGTCTAACATATTGTTTCCTAGTCTGAAAACTAGGGCACAACTAGAAGAAAGAAGATTGGATATTAGTAGATATGATAAGAATAGTGAAAGATATGTTATTCCTATGCATAGAAAGAATGTCTGGACTAACAAATGGATGCAAGATCCTATAAATATTTTTTTGCAGGTTAGTTATTGTGATCCCAGTGCATGTAACAGCATGTTTCCCCCAGTCTATAAAAATAACTATACTGGCCAAGTATTGTGGCAAACTCAAAAATGTGAATGTGTGATGTAAATAGACCTTGTGAAAAAGGTCAATGAATGTGAATAATATTATGAATATATATTGCAGGACTACTGAGAGGAGAATATGATGAAAAAGAGACCACGATGGTTGGAAAAAGGTGGTGGAAGGCACCTAGAATGGTGGGGTTAACTTCCACTGAAAACCAATACCGTATTTGGTCTTCACTCGCCCGGAGAACCAAGAGTGGCTCACTGGCCTGAAATTAAATACTCACAAGTTGGTAGGTAGATGGCTCCTCGGGAATTAATGAGGGATGGGGGAAGTGAACTACACATCTGTAGGAGCCTCAAGCCTGACCAGCGTGAGGGAGATTGTGCCACACACAACCTCGTCGGAAAGGAAAAAGGCAGGAGGAGTGTGCGATCACGGGAAGACGCAAGGGAGGAAGAACTCTGGAAAAATATGTAGAGTGAGTGATAGCAGAGAAGAAGGAGAGTAACCTTCATTCTCGGTCACTGGTATATAGAGACACAGTCTCACAGTATCATGGTCTCATCTTGGGGGTGGCTAGTGGTATATCCATTGGGAGTCATTGAGCCTATGCTTAGGTGGAAACAAGCACCCCTATCAGTAGTTGCATCACCTCTGGTGTTTTTTTGATAAGTGTTTTGTCTCTGGCATCTTGAAATATACATATTCTGACATTTATGCTCATAAGTTGTGAAATTTTGAATGATTTCAGTGCAAGAATGTCTGTATGGTGTTTTGATTTGTAATGGTAGTTTCATCTTTATAATGGAAAGGCTATGTATGACTTATGTTTTCAGACTTCACGTCTGGTTCTCAAGAGAGAGATACCCTTATCCACCTCAGATAGTACCCTGGGTTAACCTTCCCATAGAGATACCCTCCTTGAAAATCCCATCAAGAACCAGGAAAGAGGATGTGAAGGCGCAAGGACTTAGTAACCCTGCACGAGGAGGAACGATCCTCTTGAAATCCTGAGACTGTTGTGTAGGGATAAGTATCATTTGACGAGCGAGATCCTGTCAGAAGATCTGCAGTCACTCAGAGTCGTTAGATTGGAAGGACAAGAGGGGGCATTAAATTCCTCAACCCATTTCCTTTATTTTCACGAGTAGCATTATAGGCATAGCTCAGGAGAGGTAGTGCAGTTATTTATAGGCTCCCTGTAAAGAAAGTAGAGACCAAGACCCATTGAAGTCCTAGACTTGACAAAGGAGAGAAATAGATGTGCTGAAGACTCTTTTAAGAGTCAAACCCAAGAGAAAGAGTGCAAAGCTCCCAAGTTCCTCATAGTTGACGAAGCTCAGGACAGATAGCACCTGGTTAGATGCACAGACCTTGTAGGAATTCACAGAGGTCGAGGAAATCCTTCACAGCTTTAGAGTAGGGAAGCCTAAGAGGGATAGTGTCATTTTGTGCACAGAGCCATAGATGCGAAGGTCGTAGAGGAGAAGCAAAGGCCGAGGCCTTTGATACTTAATAAATCTTCCAAGGAGAAGAAAGAGAAGTTCATGCTCAAGGAAGAGCTACAACTGTCGTTAGATTAGTTGGAGCAAAATAGATCTGGGTCGTCGAAAATATATGTCTAGACATGCATAGGGGAGAGAAGAATCAGACAACAGAGACACTTTGAGATAGAAGTGGAAAATAATAGATAACCATTGGATCTTATAGAGTTGCAAGGAGGTTAGGTTTGGGTTCTTCAACCCATGAAGTCACGAGTGGTGAAGTCGCGAGAGGATCAGGACAATCCATCCGAGGAGGACAGGTGGCAGAGATCCAGGGATCTCGCAAGCTTGGAGGTTCACAAGGTAAGAGCCCAAAGGTTGGGTTCTCCAAGTCGCGAGAGGATTAGGACCATCCATCAGAGGAGGATAGGTGGTAGATATCCAGGGATCTTGTGAGCTCAGAGGTTCGCAAGGTAAGAGCCCAAAGGTTGGGTTCTACAAGTCGCGAGTGGTGAAGTCGCAAGAGGATCAGGACCGTCCATCTGAGGAGGACAGGTGGCAGAGATCCAGGGATCTCACGAGCTCAAAGGTTCGCAAGGTAAGAGCCCAAAGTTTGGGTGCTCCAAGTTGCGAGTGGAAAAGTCGCGAGAGGATCAAGACCGTCCATCCGAGGAGGACAGGTGGCAGATATCTAGGGATCTCACGAACTTGGAGGTTCGCGAGGTAGGAGTATGAAGGCTCGACGCCCCAACTCGCGAGATGGCAAGATGCGAGAAGTGTGAAAAGGAAGTCAAACCATCATTGACTTTCACATCTCAGAGGTTCACGAGGTAGGAGCACGAAGGCTCGACACCCAAACTCACGAGGTGGTGAGATGCGAGAAGAAAAAAGTGTCAAAGGGAAGTCAACTATCACCTTTCAGGGTTCATCAGAGTCGAAAAACTCGATGCTCTGGTAGCGTCGGGTCGCGAAGAACGAAAGGATGCCATACTGGTTAGGCCTATGGCCATAACCACCGATCAGATGAGTGCAGTTAAGGGATGGCAGGGTTTGTATCAGGTCCTATAGGGACTCGGGGAATTCTACTCTTCGGAGAAAAGATGAAAAGGGGTGAATATTTTTAATTTCCATAGTGGGTGTGTGACAAATTGGTATCAGAGCATGGTTACAACACTTGGACTACTTGAGCTCATGAACGAGTTGCGCAGAAGCTTCATTCAGAACACTCCTAAGAGGAGTAACCATCTATCTTAAACCCTTTTATATTCAAAGAATGAAAGTTTGAAAACAAGAATCCGATTGTGTATGCATGTGAAAGAATTATGAATTTTGCGCGGGTTATAAAAATGTATCTAACTATTGACTAACAATCAAAGTTTGTCTTTTGAAGCCAAGTGGGCAATCAATCATGGGAATTTACAGATGGAGAGAACGGTTACTCATCAAGAGGTGGGAGAAGGCTCCCACAATAGAGACGAAGAGTCTGACGAAAGGAGGGCAGTAGGGACCCCTCCAGATCTAGCTGAGACTGTGAGGAGTCTCATGGTCGAATTACAAAGTTGCAAAGCTGACAATGAAAGGATGATGAAAGAACAAGAAAAGAAAATAGAAATTAACACAGTTTTAGTGTAGAGTTTATCCAATCTACAACAACAAATGCAACATGAACCTAAAACTTAGAAACATGGTCATATCAGTGGCCACACTAAGAGGAGCACCTCAAAAAAGGTCCACCCCAGAGGTAAGGGACCAGCGCTGAGTGATTCCTCTGAGAAGGAATCTGGCGATTCAGAAGACTCTTCCAGCAACAGAACCAGTTCTTATCTCTGAAGAAAACAGAAGAAGCAAAAGTATTCCAAAGGTCAAAAATTCAAAGAATTCAGAAAGGCCAAACCACCCTCCTTCGACGGTGAAATAAAGAAGGGAGAGGAAGGAGAGGCCTGGCTACTTGGATTAAAGAAGTATTTCAGAGTCCATGACTTTTCAGAAAATATGAAGGCCCGAGTGGCCACCTTCAACTTGAACGGAAAGGCTTCCATTTGGTGGGAAGAACTTAAGAATATGAAAGGGGTTCGCGAAGAGGACCTGTCTTGGGAACGGTTTGAGAAATACTTATGGAAGAAATATTTGTCAGAAAAATATTTCAACGAGAAGACAAAAGAGTTTTATGGACTCAAACTGGGGCAACTCACTATAGAGGAATATGTCAACAAATTCCTCGACTTGTTGAGATATGTGCCTTATATAAAAACAGAAAAGGAAAAGGTGCAATGCTTCATCAGTGGACTACTTAAGGACTATCAGAATAGAATTGAATTTGATAAGCCAAAGACCCTAGAAGGCACTATTTGAAATTCAACATATTGTTAGGAACAGTATGGATATCGAGCAGAACCTCATGAAGGATGGAAACCAAAGACTAGTTCAAGGTTTCAGAAAAAGGGGATTAAATCCCCAGGATTTAAGAACTATAAGAAGAACCCAAGAATGAACTTTCCAGCACGGAGTGTACTCCAGTAGAAATTTCCCTCATCAGGCAGAAGTAAAATTTCTGGACCTATACCAGTAAAGACTGATAACCCGAAGAGAGAACCTTTGAAATGTTGGGGTTGTGGAGAAGAACATCTCCTGAGAGACTGTCCACACCAACAATAGAATAGTCGGAGGATTTATAACATCCAGGAAGCTATTACAGTCAATGATGTGGCTAGGAGTGTGCCGCAGATTTATGCAATCTTGGATAATAACCAAGCTAACCATCAAGCTTCAGTGGTGGAGATAGAGGGTATGATCTCCAACCCTCTAGTGTCTATTTTGATTGACCCTGGTTCAAATTTGAGTTATATATCCCCTAAATTTGTTGATAAGTGTAAACTACAGCCACAAAAACAAACCAAGCCATGGTTGGTACAGTTAGCCACTGGCACCAAAAGAAGGGTAGCAGAGGTCATAGCAGCTTGCCAATTGATGTTGGGTGAATTCCCCACCCAAGAAACCCTTAACATATTACCCCTTAGATCATATGATATATTGATTGGTATGGACTGGCTAACCACCCATAAAGCCAGATTGGACTGTTACCATAAAACCTTAGAATGTGTGAGCAAAGAAGGAAAAAGGATGACCCTTCAAGGGATCTAAAAACCTGTCTCGGTGAGACAAATATCAGCTCTGCAAATGAGAAAGTATTGCCAAAAGGGGTGTCCCCTATATGCAATACAGGTGTCGGAAACCATAGAAGGTGACTAACCCAGCCTTGAAGATCATCCTACCTTGAGAGAATATAGAGATGTGTTTCCGGAAGAGGTACTGAGTCTACCTCCGAGAAGAGACATAGACTTCTCGATAGAACTCACACCGAGAGCAGTGCCAGTGTCTAGGACACCCTGTAGAATGAGCACACCCGAGTTAGTTGAACTCAAATTGTAATTAAAAGAAATGATGGATAAGGGTTATATTTGACCCAATGTGTCTCCATGGGGAACGCCAGTCGTGTTTGTGAAAAACAAGGACGACACCCTTAGATTGTGTATAGATTATAGACAACTCAATATGGTAACCATAAAGAACAGGTAACCCTTGCCCAGGATCGATGATTTGTTCAATCAATTGGGAGGCATGTCTATTTTCTCAAAGATGGACTTGAGATCGGGATACCATCAAGTCTGAATCAAGGGTGAAGACATCCATAAAAATGTCATCTGGATGAGGTATGGTCATTGTGAGTTCGTGGTAGTGCCATTTGGGTTGCCCAATGCCCCTGCCACTTTTATGTGCTTGATGAACAATGTACTCAGTAAATTTCTAGATAAATTTGTGCTAGTTTTTATTAATGATATATTAATTTACTCTAAGAATAGAGAAGAGCATGAAGAACATCTTAAGATTGTACTACAAGTACTCAGAGAGCATCATCTCTATGCTAAATTCATCAAATGTGACTTCTTCCAGAAGAAAATACATTACTTGAGTCATGTTCTGTCTGAAGAAGGGGTAGCAGTGGACACTGACAAAATCAAGTCTATCATGGAATGGCCTACCCCAAAGGATGTTTCAGATATCAGATCTTTTATGGGATTAGCAGGATATTACAGGAGATTTATAGAAGGATTCTCCAAGATTGGTTGTCCAATCACTACCCTCCAGAGGAAGGGAACAAAATTCCTGTGGACATAGAAATGTGAAGAAATATTTCAAACCCTGAAACATCTACTGACCCGTGCATTCATGCTAAAAATCATTGACCCAGAAGATGACTTCCTCGTGTGCATAGATGCTTGTAAGGAAGGGCTCAGAGGATTCCTTATGCAGAAAAGAAGTGTGATCTACGATGAATCCCAAAAATTGAATGAGCATGAAGTCAACTATGTGACCCATGATCAAGAACGGGCTGCCATAGTGCATGCCTTGAAAATGTGGAAGCATTACCTCCTGGGAAGAAGATTTGTACTTATGACAGATCACTGTGGATTGTGATACCTATTTGATCAACCAAATCTCAATGTCATACATGCTAGATGGATGGCCCTCCTTAGTGAATTTGATTTCGAAATCAAACACATTAAAGGAAAAGAAAATAGGGTTGCCAATGCCTTTAGAAAAAGCATGAAAACAATTCACCTGGCAGCAGTGAGCACCTGCGAGACAGATGTCAAGGAAAGAATAAAAAATGCACAAGAAACAAATCCCTTCGTTCAAACCGTGACCTTATACCTGCAGGAAGAACCCACCAGAGTCAAATATGAAGGCTATTAGATGACCAAAGGAGGTCTGCTCACTTACAGAAACAGATTTTATATTCCAGATTGTGATGACTTGAAGAGGTTCATACTAGATGAACTACATAAAAGACCCTATTTTGGTCATCCAGGATGCCAGAAGATGATCACTACCACCAGGAAACAATTCTAATGGAATGGAATGAAGAAAGACATAGTCGAGTACCTAGCCAAATGCATAGAGTGCCAACAGGTTAAAGCAAAACATCGACACCCAGCAGGATTATTGCAAACTTTACCAATCCCAGAATGGAAATGGGAAACCATCTCCATGGATTTCATCACTGGATTACCAACCTCAACCAAACAGAATGACGCCATTATGGTGGTGGTGGATAAATTGAGCAAGTCTGCTCACTTCATTCCCATCAAGTCGACCTGCTAGGAAATCAATGTCTCCCAAGTATTCATGAAAGAGATATTCAGACTGCATGGTATGCCAAAAGAGATCGTGTATGACAGAGACACGAAATTTACTTCCAACTTTTGGAAATCAATGATGACTGGTTTAGAGACCAATTTGTTGTTTAGCACCGCCTATCACCCTCAAACCGATGGATAGATAGAAAGAGTGAATCAAATATTAGAAGACATGTTAAGGATGCATGTAATGCATCGACCCAATAAATGGGAAGACTACCTGCCACTGGTAGAATTCGCCTACAACAATGGCTACCAAGCATCCCTAAAGATGAATCCCTTCGAGGTCCTTTATGGTAGGCCGTGTAATAATCCAGTCATCTAGAGTAATCCTGTAAATAGGATATCTTTTGGACCCGACATATTAAAATAAATGGAACAGCAAGTGACTCAGATAAAAACAAATCTGAAGGTCACTCAAAATCGAAAGAAAAGTTATGCCGACCAAAAGAGAACTCCAAGAGAGTTCAAAATGGGAGACCATGTATATCTCAGAGTTAGGCCCAGGAAAAGTTCCTTGAAAATGGGAGCTTGTGCCAAGGCACCCCGATATTGTGGACCCTTTGAGGTTCTAGATAGAGTGTGACCTGTAGCCTATTGTCTAGCACTTCCTCCCACATTCAAAGCACATAATGTTTTCCATGTTTCATTATTGAAGAAATATGTACATGATGTTAATCACATAATGAATTGGTCTATGATTCAGGTGGAACCGGAGGGAGAATTTCTACCAAAACCCCAGTGCATACTGGACAAAAAGGAAACCCTACTCCAGAGCCAAACCATTGCACAAGTCAAGGTGCAGTGGAAACATTTTGGCCCAGATGAGGCTACATGGGAAATGGAGGATGCCATGAAACAGGGATATCCGATTTTGTTTACATCTATACATGCAGGTCATGTCGATAGATAGAACATCGAGGATGATGTTCCTTTAAGGGGGAGGGAATTGTAACACCCTGTTTCCCCCAGTATTTAAAAATAACTATACTAGCCAAGTATTGTGGCAAACTCAAAAATGTGAATGTGTGATGTAAATAGACCTTGTGAAAAAGGTCGATGAATGTGAATAATATTATGAATATATATTGCAGGACTCCTGAGAGGGGAATATGCTGAAAAAGAGACCACAATGGCTGGATAAAGGTGGTGGAAGGCACCTGTAATGGTGGTGTTAACTTCCACTGAAAACCAATACCGTATTTGGTCTTCACTGGCCCAAAGAACCAAGAGTGGCTCCCTAGCCCGAAATTAATTACTTGCAGGTTGGTAGGTAGATGGCTCCTCAAGAATTAATGAGGGATGGGGGAAGTGAACCACCCACCCATAGGAGCCTCAGGCTTGACCACCATGAGGGAGATCGTGCCACACGTAACCTCACCGGAAAGGAAAAAGGAAGGAGGAGTGTGTGATCACAGGTAGACACGAGGGAGGAAGAACTCTAGAAAAATATGCAGAGTGAATGATAGTGGAGAAGAAGGAGAGTAACCTTCGTTCTCAGTCATTGGCAGAAAGAGACACAGTCTCACAGTATCGTGGTCTCAGCTCAGGGGTGGCTAGTGGTAAATCCGTTGAGAGTTTTTGAGCCTATGGTTGGGTGGGAACGAGCACCCCTCTCAGTAGTTGCATCACCTATGGTGTTTTTCTGATAAGTGTTTTGTCTCTAGCATCTTGAAATATATATATTCTAACATTTATGCTCATAAGTTGTGAAATTGTGAATGATTTCAGTGCAAGAATGTCTGTATGGTGTTTTGATCAGTACTGGTAGTTGCATGTTTATAATGGAAAGGATGCGTATGACTTATGTTTTCATAAATCGCTATTTATATGCATATTGATCTAATTCAGACTTCATGTCTGGTTCTTGAGAGAGAGATACCCTTATCCATCTCAGATAGTACCCTGGGTAAACCTCCCCATAGAGATACCCACCTTGAAAATCACATCAAGAACAAGGAAAGAGGATGTGAAGGTGCAAGGACTTAGTAACCCTACATGAGGAGGAACGATCCTCTTGAAATCCTGAGACTATTGTATAGGGATAAGTATGATTTCATGGGCGAGATCCTGTCGAAATATCTGCGGTCACTCATGGCCGTTATATTGGAAGGATAAGAGGGGGAGTTAAATGCCTCAACCCCTTTTCTTTGTTTTCATGAGTAGCGTTAAAGGCATAGCTCAGGAGAGGTAGTGCAGTTATGCACAGGCTCCCTATAAAGCAAGTAGAGACCAAGACCCACTCAAGTCCTAGACTTGACGAAGGAGAGAAATAGATGTGGTGAAGACTCTTTTAAGAGTCAAACCCAAGAGAAAGAGCGCAAAGCTCCCAAGTCCCTCATAGTTGACGAAGCTTGGGACAAATAGCACCTATACAAATGCACAGACCCTGTAGGAATTCACATAGGTCGAGGAAATCTTTCACAGCTTCAGAGTAGGGAAGCCTGGGAGGGATAGTGTCATTTTGTGCACAGACCCATAGTAGCGAAGGTTGTAGAGGAGAAGCAAAGGCCGAGACCTTTGATACTTAATAAATCTTCCAAGGAGAAGAAAGAGAAGTGCATGCTCAAGGAAGAGCTACAACTGTCATTAGATTAGCTGGAGAGAAATAGATCTGGGTCATCAAAAATATACATCCAGACACGCATAGAGGAGAGAAGAATCGGATGGCAGAGACACTTCAAGATAGAAGTGGCGAACAACCGATAACCATTGGAGCTTGCAGATATGCAAGGCAGTTAGGGTTGGGTTCTTCAACCCATGAAGTCGTGAGTGGCGAAGTCATGAAAGGATTGGGACCATCCATCCGAGGAGGACAGGTGGCAAAGATTCATGGATCTCGTGAGCTCAGAGGTTCGCAAGGTAAGAACCCAAAGGTTGGGTGCTCCAAGTCGTGAGTGGAAAAATCATGAGAGGATCAGGACTGTCCATCTGAGGAGGACAGGTGGCAGAGATCTAGGGATCTTGCGAGCTCAAAGGTTTGCAAGGTAAGAGCCCAAAGGTTAGGTTCTCCAAGTCATGAGTGGAGAAGTCGCAAGAGGATCAGGACCGTCCATCCGAGGAGGATAGGTGGCAGAGATCCAGGGATCTTGCGAGATTGGAGGTTCGCAAGGTAAGAGCCCAAAGGTTGGGTGTTCCAAGTCGCGATTGGTGAATTCACGAGAGGATCAGGACCATCCATCTGAGGAGGACAGGTGGCAGAGATCCAGGGATCTCGTGAACTTGGAGGTTCACGAGGTAGGAGCACGAAGGCTTGAATCCCCAACTCACAAGATGGCGAGATGCGAGAAGTGTGAAAAGGAAGTCAGACCATCGTTGACTTTTGCATCTCGAAGGTTTGCGAGGTAGGATCACGAAGGCTCGATGCCCCAACTTGTGAGGTGGTGAGATGTGAGAAGTGAAAAGTGTCAAAGGGAAGTCAACTATTTCCTTTCAAGGTTCATCAGAGTCGAAAAACTCGACGCTCTGGTAGCATCGGGTCGTGAAGAACGAAAGGACGCCATAATGGTTAGGCCTATGGCCATAACTGCCAATCAGATGAGTGTGTTCAAGGGATGGCAGGGTCTGTATCAGGTCCCGTAGGGACTCGGGGAATTTTATTCTTCAGAGAAAATAAGAAAAGGGGTGCAAAATTTTAATTTACGTAGTGGGTGCATGATAGTGCGCAGTACATGAAAGGTTGGGGATCATTTAAAATAAAGAGAGGATTAACTCTTTGTTATATTTGCAGAAGACTGAGACATCTTGCTAAGGAATTTCTTGGTAGAGGTCCTAGTTGTCTTTTCTGTAAATATATGGACCATGAAGTTTTGGATTGCCCTAGAATGATTGCTAAAGTTGAAAAGATGAATATGATACAAGAAAACCATGAGACAGGCCAAGAAACTAAGGATGTGATAAAACCCCAAAAAGAATCAGAGACCATATTATTACAGATGAAAGAAACCCTGAATGATCATAGAGATATCAACTTATCAGAGATCTTAAAAGAGAAGGAGTGCATAGAAACAAGAATAGGATACTTCGACATAGACTGTGTTCTGGATGAGGAAACACAGGTGAATATCATGACAGAAAGAACTTGGGAAATTTTGGGAAATCCTGCTATGGTTCCTTCATTTGGAGGAATATGATTATTTAGAGGAAAGATGATAACCCTATGTGGAAGACTTACCCAAATAGCTATGAGTGCTGATGGAAATTCGACAGAGGAATAATTTGATATCGTTAAGTTTGTTGAGAACAATGCCCCCTTTGCTATTTTACTAGGAAAAACCTAGATAGAAAAAGATTGAATACGAAGGAAACAAAAAGAGGAGGATCTAGAACAGAAAAAGCAAGAACTAATGGATTTTATGGCTAGGAGAATAGTGCACTTACTGGAAGAACAAGAGCACCAGTCGAAGCTACTAAGGACTAGAGATCTGGACATCGAAGTTGAAAGAACACGGGAAGACTGGAAACACATGTCTGTACAAGAGAGTAGAGCACCTACCCTAGAAAGAGAAGAAGTATTACCCTCGAACCCTATGAAATACCATCCATAGTGAAAAGTTTCTATGACAAGAGGAGATAAGAATGATAATGGAAAGAGGAAACCAATGACTCAGATTACAGAAAAGAAAGATAGAAAGTTGAGTAAGAAGAAAGAAAAGTTAGAAAAGTTACAGGAAGTTCCGGGGAGGACTCCATAGAAGGAAGGTTTGAAAAAATGGAACTTCGTTGAGATATCAGAATAGAGAAGATTGGCACTTCAGCATGGTGAAGAAATATGACCATTGGAGGCATGCCGACCATTAGCCTGACGCTCCAAAATGGCTCGAACCATAGTTATGGCTAGAAATATCACCATTAAACCATTGGGACCACACCATAATGAATGGAATTGCATTGATTGAGGCATTCCTTCCCATAGGAGGAGTTTGTTACAATGTTGTCTATTTATCCCGTCAAGCATTGCACTGAGAACACTTTTTCCAATTGTGATTATTCAATCCCACATAGAACTAGTTTCTTTCGCGTAGTTCCTATTGAGAGCTTGCCATCCATTCTGTTACCATGATTGTTTGTTCACCGACCTACGATACATGATCTCAAGCGTGCATGTTGGGTGACCTCAGCGAAGTAGAGAAATCCATTGAAGATATCCTCATAGACCTCATGATTGAGAAGGTCATGTCTACAGGAGTCCAAGCCTCATTGATAAGAGGAGTGCAAGCATCCCCTTCAACTGCTCATGGATCTGGACCATCTCAAGTTGCGACAGAGAAACAAACAAAGAATCGTGATGACTTGGCGAATGTGAAGCTCATCCCATCTATCCTACCTGATTATATCCCACCTCTAGATGGCGTGGTGAGCTGTGACAGTGTCCCGAGGGACTTCAACTACATATTTATCACTACGTACCTCCCAAAGGGGATACGCACAGTTGGAATGAAATTAGAACAAATAATCACATTGAATATCAGTGACTTCAACTTGGGAGATCACAAGAACCATAGAATGCTCACCCCACACAAGTACTTAACCAAGACCAAGGGGAAGAATTTGAATATCATCCCCTAGTTTTGGACTATGGACATTGCAAGGTCCACTATTCTGAATGTGATGAAGATACCACACTTTGGAAGGCACCAGGAGGTTAACATGTACGCTAAAATCTTGTTGTCTTTATTCCATGGCAGTTGTCTATGGTTGGATAGATGCATCACTGTAGATCCAACGTTGATCCATCGAATCACTGGATTAAGAATGCAAGGACTAGACCCACAAGAATTTTATCTAGGAAAGGCTGCAGATCGTGCCTTGGCACAGAAAATTAATGGTGATGTGGAAAAGGGGAAGCGAGGGTACAAGGTAGATTCCATTCAAAATGGCATAGTGTGCCTAGCCTGCCAGTTGATCGTTGGTAATCTAGTAAGGAAGAACATACCCATGCAGGTCACAGGGTTCATTGTTGACCTCACGGGAAAATGCGTGGAAGGGATACAAATGAATTGGGTGAGCTACCTCATCAACCAGTTAGAGAAACATTGTCGCGGAGCTCAGGATCAGGGATACGAGTTCCACTTCAGTTGGTTGTTGATCCTCATCACTTTCATTTCTTGGGAAATGACAGAAGGTGCAACCTTCCCTGAGATTAAGCCATCATAACCCGTAGATGTGAAGTTCACCATGCTCTGGTATTCGAGAAACATGGTGAAACAATGGAAGTCAAATGAATTGTTCCACACCTACTACCTGCAGTTGAAGAGGGATATTGAGTCTTTCCCTCAGATGACGTCGAACACCCTACATAGGTTCAGACCATTTGTGAAGGTTTGCATAGATAGACATTTTATTTATATCACTGTGTGTGGAGATGAACACAAAGAAGAGCTATAGAGTTACTATAAACTCACAGAGGAGGACATGGAAGAAATCACTAAGGAATGGCCTCCAGAGTTCCTTATACTAGTCGACCAGGCAAAACTGTCTAACCCCAACCTCATCAGAAGTTCGATGGTTACTCACAAAGAGTATGATGCACCCAGCAGTAGCAAAAGGAAGAAAAAGGAAGAGGTACTGGACCTGAATAGCGCATCAGAAGAGACTACTTCAGAATCACCTAGAGAGGGAGGTGATGATGAAGTAGACAAAGAAGAGGACAAAGGAGAAGAAGACAAGCAGAAAAAAGGCAAAGTAACACTTCCTAGGGACCCTATTGATGAAGCTGAGACCTCTAAGAAAATAAAGGTTTCCCCACGAAACCTACATCATGGAAGAAGTCCAAAGCTACTAAACCATAGATGCAGACTATACTCTTGATGGATGACATAGATTTCATCATTGTCGCTATCTTGGATACCTCATAAGATATATTACAATGCAATGAATCCAAACAAGAGACCATGTATGAAATAATTGAAGCAGAGATGAAAGGGGTACAACAAGCCCTCCACTCCAATCGCGCAGTGTCTATTGCGCCCCCGTCATCAGAAGGAACAGAGTTGGGAGATGAGCCTGCCCAACTACGTTGAATAGTAGATGCGACCGAAGCTCGCCTTCACCATATTCAAGAATAAAAAGAGAAGGCCACAGAGGCCTTAAAGTAAGAAAAAGAGGAAGTCAACGAACAATGTTGGGTTTTGTAAGAGGAAAAAGATGACATCCAAGCCAAGTTTGGAGAGGATAGAGCGTAGATCTAGAAGGAGAAGGAACAGTTGCTCGCAGAGCATATTGGAGTTAAAGAGGTAGTCACTAGATCACTTTGCTTTGTGATGGGATTACAATAGATGTAAGAAGACCCAGTCGAAAGCCAAGTAGGGAATCTTGACAAAGCCATTCAACAGCTCCAACATAGGATAGAAGAACTAGAGTTACAAGAAGTTCCAAGCACTCAGTAGGAGGTGTGAGACTAGAGAGAATAAACTGCCCAAAGCGCAGTCTAGAGAATCAAGGCATTGTCCTTAAAATGTAATAATCTCAGCAGTCAAAGTGCACAGACTTATGAGCGCCTTGCAGAGTGTTGTAGGAAAATCTCCCTGTGGACAGGTAGACCTCCTCTTGAAAGCTAGACCCTTAACTCTAAGATAGAAGGTGCTTAACATGGACACTAACTTCCTTTTAGATCTAATCAAGTTGATGAACAAAAGAGAAAGATGAAGGTGTGTACCTTATGAACGTCGTTTGTCCCTGCAAGGTCCAAGATGAGCTTCGATATTTGGCTCCTTAGTAGGTCCTGCAAGACAAACAAAAGTACAAAAGACTTCTTACTCTACTAATATTAGCTAAAATATAGATCCATCTACTGCAGACAAAGTTATATGAAACAAGTACAATTTTGAAAGAAACAGGCCAAGCATTGATTGTATTAATGAGAACAACAATGAAGAATACTTACAGCCATAAATGTGAGTGCAGTAGCTTCATCAAGCTCTCCTTGTCCAACCCTTGCTCAAAAGCTCCATGATCAGAATGACAATACTTTCACTGATTATTCTCCTCCACTTCTCATGAGATCATAATTTTGGTATCTCTAAACTCTTCTCTCCCCTTCTCCTCCATGGAAATCCCTCATTATATAGGATTTGGAGGTTTAACCAACATGGAGAGGATCTCTCATTAGATCCACTAAGAAAGGGATCTCTAAGATATTTAGGGAGAACATATCTCTTAAGGATTTTGGGGAGGAAATATCTCTAAAGGATTTTAAAGAGGAAATATTTCAACCATCCATGAGATCCTCCACCTTCCCTAAAAAATAGGGAACCAAATGTGAGGTGGATTCTCACACTTAATTACTTTATTTTTCATGAATATTAATAATAATTCATGTGCACTTGATTCTCACATTTAATCAATTTCTTTTCCATGAATATTAATAATAATTCATGTGTACTTGGTATTTTGGCCTTCATATAATATATCGCTCCTCCACATTGACTAGGGATTGTGACATAGGTTATTCCATGGTGTCAAGGTGTATGAAACACTTATATGACACTTTACAACACTTAGGGTGAGGTACCTAGGTGTGCAAATTTCATGTGTAACAGAATGCCCCTAAAGTGTGAGGTCAAAATAGAGAATGATGGCTGAAACACTTTACAAATCTTTAAAGAAAGGGTGTAGATGCAAAGAACTTGATAGAAGCTGCACACAAACATCCAACAAATATTATGACATGTTTCAAACCCAAGGCAGGCATACCTATGTTTGGGTGATAAAGACTTGCAAGATATGGCTGCCATAAAATACACTATGGATCCATAATTATATTGATAAAAGGTATAGCCATTGAGGATATAGTGTGGATCTATACTCTTATGACCTGAACTAATCGTAGCCACGAATAATACATAGTGGATCTATGAGATGACAAGACATAGCCACTACCAATACAAAGTGGATCTATGTGACAGTATATGTGTCAATGCTCAAGAGAAACTCCATCACAACCTAGGCAAAGTACATATCAGATTGATCACTCAACCTAGGGTCTTCTTACCGACCCTGATGTAGTACGAATCTAACCATGTGAATAGATGTCCTGATGTCGAACATGGCATAAACCACTTGATTAGCGGTAAATGATGTAAATCGTTAACAAGCGTGAGGGAGGTCACCATTGATGTCAATGATTCCCAAGGTACTCTAGTACATTCCAATGAATGTGAATGGATGAGTTGAAGTCGAACATCCGTGGAATCATCCGATCATAGGCCAATGATGTAAACCCACTATCAAACGTTAGGAGGCTTTCCATTGAGGCATGCAGGTCCCAAAGTACTAACTGTTTTCTAAGTCTAGTTCCTGGATAATGTGTTGAAGTCGACAGGAATAGACTCGTCAAAGGAGGGCCTTGATGTATCCCCCATCAACGACATGAAACAGACATAGAGATGTAATTGGTAGATCAAATGAACATGGACTGACATGGGTATTGAGACAAGATATTTGTGATGGCTGACTCTCGAGGCGGATACTTCCCTTTAGCACTGAGGCACAACATCAAAAACATGACATGGACTGAAACACAATGATGCAGTGGATACTRTGACTTTCGTCAGGTGACCCAAAGGAGTAAGAAAAAATCAGAGGATTGTTCAGTGTAGAGGTTCAGCAAATTAATATGTGCACAAAGACAAAGTGTCATGTTCAAGGGCGACTCTAAGAGTTACTAGTAATGTTCTCAAAAACTRCTTGGCTTGCTTCCTTCAATTTTTTTCCCCATCCAGATAGACGAGTACCTCTTTTTAATTTAACAAGCTCAAGGAGGGTAACACATGCTCGATATAACTTACCTTCAGTAAGTCCCTCTTTCTTTGTTTAACAAACTGGAAGAAGTAAGGGTTTTGTCCCATATGGGCCCTTCAATGTATGATTGTTTAACGAGTCCAGAGAAGGTAAACTCGGTGATTTTTCATATTTAGAGAGTCTAAAAACAACATAAAGGTGACTCCAATGTTGTCATTTTTCATAATGTTAGTATTACGAGGACAAAAAAGAGATAAATTATCACTCGAAAGACGCCCTTTCAAACCTTTTAACGATTGGGAAAGGAAGCAAGATCACTCAACAATATTTTCATGTTTAGAGAGTCTAAAAATATCTTAAAGACGACTCCAGGCAGTTCCTTTTTCATGTATCCATACATGTCCAAAAAAGAAATAAAAGTCTACCCAAATGCATTCTCATGTATTTTCGAGCATGAGAAAGAGAAAAGACTAAGCTCGGTATGCCCCCATCTTGAAAGCTAGTGGCTTAACTCCAGAATGATCATCAAAGGCTAGAGACATGCCCTCCAAGATTCAATTCATTCATCAACTTTGAGGTTGTCACCAATTTCCCTAGTAGATGAGAAAAAGGAGAAGGGTGGATGAAAAGAAGGTTCAAGAGAGGTGATTGTTTCATTTTTTAACGAGATTGACACAAGAAAGGAACTATGCTCAGGATTCCAGGTTTGATCCCCAAATTGTTGTTTCATTTTTTAACGAGCTTGCTACAGAGAGGAAAACTATGCTCGTGGACTCTGACTCATTTTTTAACGAGCTTTCCACAGAGAAGAGAAACTATGCTCATGGACTCTGCTTGATCATGACTTCCAAGAGAATAATGCTCTGGAAGGATACCATGTCAAGGGAAAAAACTCAGTGATGGATTCTAAGAGATCTTCGCTGGATGGAAGATAATCACTCTGGAAGGAACACATGTTGAGGGTCGCAATAGGGGTAAGGAGATCAAGCTCTAATAGCCCTACCAAAGAAATCACCATGTCAACTACGGGATCCAAATCATCAGAAGTTGAAGGCATGGGAGACGATAGAAAATCAACATCAGGAGGGGACATAGACTGTATATCTGCATGAATTTCTTCACGAGGGGGAAGAAAAGAGGATCAATGATGGTTATCATCCTGAGGTAGCTCATCAATGCTCAAAATTTCCATGATAGATTCATCGGAGAGAAAAATTGGGGAAATGTAATCGATCGCAAATGGCAAGGAACTCAACCGCGATTGCATCGAGGAACCGTCAGGTGCCAATAGATGTTTGTCATTCGACGAGGGAGAAGTGGATTGGATAGAAACATACGATGTTTTGACTGGACTAAGTGGCATGGTGTCACCTAGTGCATCGAATTCTAACAGATGAGGTACAATTCAAGGGTCAGATGATTCCAAAGATTGATAAGTCGTGGTCAAAATCATATCGACGGTGGCAATGTGATGTGTAGTCGGTGGAAGTGGTGTAGGGAAGGTACCCATGAGGCTAGAATATTTTAGTAAACCAACACCAATGCTTTCATATGTGATCTTTTGGTCTCCCAAGAAAGGAATATTGTTGGTAGCAGGAGCATGAGCAACGGTCATGTAGAAATCCAATTGATCAACAGTGATAATTTTTCCCTGATGAGGAAATTGTACACATCGAAAGACCGACGAGGCAATGGCAGTCATAGCATAAAACCAACTTCTTCCAAGTAACAAGTTGTAATCAAGGGGAGCATCGACCACCTTGACATCAACAGTAACAGTTTTGCCACCCAATTGGATGGGCAGCTGTAAAATCCCATGGGGATGAAAACCTCACCCATCGAAGGCACGTAACATCATTGGGGATTTGTTAAGTGAGGTTGATTTTAAACCTTTCCAACACACTAAAGACATGATGCAAGTTGAGGCTCCCTCATCTAGAATAGTTCGGTGGATTTGTTGATTGTGAACAGCAACATCAACTTGGAAAGAAAGTTGGTGGGAGAGTCGAGACGCATAATTGTCTAGGTTAAACATGATATGGTTGGACGACTCAGGATCAACAATGCCAATAGCGGACAAGAGAATTCTACATTGACTGGGGAAGTGTTGTAGAACTTCTAACGCAGACATAGCACACGGTGCTTGAGCCAAATCTTCAACAATGTTGTAGTTTTGGGTGGCACGTGAACTAGGATTAAAGGTAGACTTACGTATAGTGCTCTTAGGAGGGTGAAAGATTGAGTCTAATGTGGGTTTCTCAATTTGAAGTGGTCCAGACAGAGGATTAACCGATGGAAGACTAAGGGAGGATGGTGATGGATCTGGTAAAGTACTGGTACCATTAGTGTCTTTTCCTTTGTCAGGGTTACCTGGTGTGTCGTATGTCTTAGACCGAGTGGTCAAATTAATCCCATTAAAAATATAAATATGTGCACTCGTAGAGGCCTCATCATGAGGATGGATAGAACTGCCCCCAGGAGAGGGGGTTTGAGAAACCATGGATTGTTGCTATGGAAAAGGCTGAGTAAGCACAGTGGGTTGTGAATTTCCTTAGAAAATTCTGGCCACTTCATTGCGATGTGGACAGTCTTGAGTGTAGTGATCGTCACCACAAATGATACACGGGAATTTCAGTTTTCGTTGTGGTTGTGTTTCGGTAGCAGGTGTTTGAGATTGATTTTTTGGTTGTTCATTGTTATTTTTTGATTTATTCTTTGTCTTCTTCTTACCTATGGATTGTTGTGAAGGGGAAAATTGAACTGTATTCACCTCAGAGATCTGAGTTTGGGGGAAGATAGAGGATAGTGTGGTCGATTGGGAAGTAGATTGAGTTTTGATGGAACCGATAACACCATCTACATGAGATGAGGATAACAGCTTAGATAGATCAGTATTATCTCAAGAAGCATTTCGAAGAAAATCATACAAAGTAACAGATTGTGAATAAACCAAATCTAAGTACTGATCCTGAGCAATGGCTTCTTCCTCAGTGACTTCGCCACCCATAGCGATATCGCGAGCGATCGAGGGTAAAAGTGATTTAGTAAACCATTCCACCAATAATATGTCAGGAATGATTACCTTGATCATCCTTCTATCGTCATCTCCACTCATGAATATGGTCAGAGATATGCACAGAGCTAGTTTGACAAAGGTAGGTCAAGATTTCAGTACCCGTCTCATAGCGAATAGGTAGTTGAAAGTGCGTGAGGAAATACATGGCAAGGGAATTGAAATTATGAAAAGAAGCACGTGGTAGTTCAATATACCACTTT
>JASDQU010101971.1:254564-266100 GCA_032191745.1 Picea mariana
CCCAATTAAGGGTTAATGAGCCAACATTAGGGCTTAACATGTTAGGCCCTTGTCGAGAGTTTGAGAGTCGGGAGAGTCAGGGTTGCTTCACATGAAAATATCTGACATGCGAAATTGCGAAGTCGGGAAGCGCCCTTTGGTTAGGCCTGTGGTCATATCTTGAGGTCATATGAGGGAAGGGGCTAGCATGGAGAGCTAGTACCTATTTACCAAGCCCTTCAAAGGGGAGAAGAAAGAGCCCGTGGGTTTGGAACCCTTAAAATGTTGGGGTTGTGGAGAAGATCATCGATTGAGGGACTGCCCACACAAATAAAAAAATAGTAAGAGATTCTACAATATCCAAGAAGCTACCACAATCAATGATGTGGCTAGGAGCATGCCACAAATATATGTAGCCTTGGACAATAATCAATCTGACCACCATTGCAGAGGTCATACCATTCTGTCAATTCAGCACGAGTGGTGTTACCGTTGCCATTTTTCTTTCCAATTTAAGAGTTTATTTTAGGTCATGTTGCGACCCATGCATCCAACCATGTGAAGGAAGATACGTAGCACTGTGAGGTCAAAGTCAGCAAGTGGTCAGTTGGCCCTTGAAAGCAAGAAGGGATGTCAGAGTCGAAATGTGTATAGGGGGTACGGGTATGTTTTTTACAAGAGAGTTGAGTCTCGTTGAGAAACCGGTCTCTACATGCCTAGGTAGAGTCAAGTGGTTAATGGAAATCACATCAGCAAGTACATCAGTTATTATCAGTTCATAATGAAAGATGAGGGAATGAAAAATCACGGTGTTTGTATCATGCATGCCCAACAAACCTTATTGCTTGTATCCTACATGCGGGGATTTGGCATGGAAAAAATAAACCTCAACTTGGAACATCTTGTCACCATGAATTCAATGACCTTCAACATGATTTCCTCTCTTTTAGAACTCATTATAAATCTCAGATGTTCGAAACTCTTTCAAGTCGCAGAACTAGGGCCAAACTTTGTTTGCAATTCCCCTCCATTTACTGGATATACTGCGCAAAAAATACACATTTTTCATGCCATGGAAACCTCTCAGAGCACAAAGAAAGGCACACAGAGCAACATAACTACAAGGTTCGAGCCCCAAAAATTCTGGGAGTCATTATCACCTGTGGTGAGCATCCCCAAAGACATGAAAAGAGATATTCTTCTGCCTACAGGGAAGACTAGATGAAAAGGTGCAGAATCTGAAGCGGAGGGATTCAAATAGGAAGGAAAGGTAGTAGGAGGTCCCTCTCACAAACAAAAAATGCCTCGAAGAAGGGGCAGGCCGAGGAAGAACAAGGAGACCATGGAAGCGTGAGTTTTAGAAGAGCTATGAGCTAGATCGATAGCTGAAGAACTACTCACACGCACCATCTGGCTAGAACCTGCTGGAGGATAGAGCCACGAAGATAAGAGAAAAACTAGAAGAGAAGATATCACAGGGGTGAATGATCAAGATCCATCTTAGAAAATGAAGCAGGCAAATTTGGTTATCATTGAACCCTATCAGGAAAACATGAAATTGAGGCGACAACTAGTGATAAAGACTACGGAAGCGTTAATAGCGCAGGGTCGCGAAGGGAACATGGTATGGTTAGAAAGGTAGCTCAAATAGGCACAGGACACCATTGTACAACTACGAGAAGCACAAATACTGGCGGAAGAAATGCATATGGAGCATCCCAGAGAAGGGGAAGTGATAGAAAAGGAAGCTTGCATGGCTCTTGCCAGTGTGAAGGAAAAGCAAGTTTAATAGGTGTTTGTTTCTACATCCGAAAAGAAGAAGACAAATCTTGGTTGTTTTGAAGGACATGTTTCCCCAAAGCACTATACCTTTTTTTATAATGGCTATGACAATCACACAGTCACTTGTTGCACACTCTCCTCCAAAAAATGTGCACGTAACAGAAATCAGAGTCATTATAGCAGAAAACAAGCTCTTGATAGACACTTGTTTTTGGGACACCTTATCGAAGGGATACAATGACACATATTTCTCTGTATTTAAGCCTAACCGATGATCATATTCCCACGGAAAACCTGCAAACGATCTCGAGTGAATAGACGTGATTATTGTCTATTTTTGGAAAGCACCATGCAAAGAGTCTATGGCGCATGCTTCTTAGTTTTCCTAGTTTAGGGTTAGCAGTTAGAAGGAAGGGTAGCCCAAGCGATGTCTTCATTTATATATTTCATCTTTTCAATGTAATCCAAGTTGGTTGAAAAATGTGGTAGAGAACAGATATTGTATGTAATCTGTGTTTTGAACAGAATTTAATGCAAGGGTTCTATAAATTGATGAAAAGATTCTAGCTGTAACAATTGGATGTATTGTGCTTTATTTATCTGCGAATGTGTTTCATGTTATCTTTATTTCATATCTTTTTCTATCTATTTCAGAACAAATTTTTGAACCTGTAGATTCGTTGTACATCGCCCCTTTTTCACACCACTTAGATAAAATGTTTTCTTCTAAAGCTAAATTTGAATTTGCCTGCAACAACGCTCTGAGTTACTTCCTGTATTTTATCCCACCACACATTACAGTTTTACACTGAAGTTTGTTTCTCGCCTAGCATTTTTCTCTGGAGTCCAGTCACTGATTCATTTGTCTTGTATTTTCCTCAGACCAACCCCATAGCCCAAATGTTACTTTCCTGAGCCAATATAACCAGAACCCATTATATCGTAGGTGTTAAATCTAGCCACTATTGTCAAAGTCATATCCTACACAGAGATCGCACCATTTTCAAGAGAGCCCTCTCCAGATATGAAAGGCTATTTTTGGGTCTCAAATTTGGTTGAAAAATTTACCTTCTTTGTCTGTTTATCAGCTGAACAGATTTACGAATTGCTAACATTATGGGGTTGTTTCTAGGGAACAAAGTTGAATAGATTTTCCCTTAGAGAACGGCAAGCATTGCAGTTTGAACCTTGAGGGTAACAAAGGGACAAACATCCATACCAGATGAAAACCCTTACCCTGGTGACTTCAATCCAAACAAACCAACAGCTCCAAGTAGCACAATTTAGGAAACTTGGCTCCAAAGACGATTTACACTAGAGAGAATTCTGACCCAAACCCCTTAGAGCTTTGTACGACCCCAAAAAGATCCTATGCAAGGCTAGAGAGAAATCTCCAAACCCATTATACTACCTAGATAAAAGTTTGTCCATTCCCAAAGATAGATCAAAGCATTGATGACCTTGAGTTTGACACATTCTTCTATAAAAAATTTCTTAGATCAAAGTCAGAAACCAGTTTGGACGAAACTGTTTTCAACCCAGAAAATTTCCAAGCCCAGTATCAAGTAATATCCCTCAGAATCTGAATCCTCCTAGGGTTATGGCCTCCAGATTCACTCCTATCATCTTGCCTACCCAATGGAATGCCTTTCCTCAAAACTATAGCTAGAGGATTAGGCTCTACGACGCTGAGGGAAATGTTTCCGCTGAGAGGAACCTAGATTGGTTTAATGATTTCATTGACCCTGAGGAGGGGGACTACGCAGATGCAAAAATGAGGTTGTTTGCGCAAATCCTTTCAGGAAATGTAATAAAATGGTTCAAATCCCTCCTACCTATGAGTATTCGGGACTTCACCACATTCGAGACGTCATTCCTAGATAAATGGGGGGACAAGAAAAACCCTTTACAGTTGCTAACAAAATACAATAAGATGAAGAAATCACTAGAAGAGACGGTGCAAGAATTTTTATCCCATTTTTTGAAAGTGTACAACTCGATCCCTATAGAATTCAAGCTTCCCCCCAGTGCTACGCAGTTGTGGTACACTGATTATTTCAAAAATGATTTCACCATGTTGTTAAGAGAAAGAAAATCAGTGAATCTAGATGCTATAATTAGTAATGATGTCAAAGTCGAAGTAAACATGATGGTGTCGAGAAAAATAAAACCAATTTTCAACCGAGGTAACAAGAGAACCTAGGGAGATGCAAAACCATCAATGTCATGGTCCTCAAACAATAAATTTTACATGATGATGAAGACCATTAAATTCAACACGATGATGAAGACCATGGAGAAGCCGATGGAGAGAATGACCATGGAAAACAAACCTGTTGCCCAAGAACAAAATGACCCTCCTCCTAGGAATTAGAACCTCATAAGGGGTCAAATCCCTTAGATCAAAAAGAGAGAGAACAAAAGAGAAAAGGGATCAAGGATACCAACAAACAAGACCGCCTTTCCAAAATAACTATGCAGAAGAGGATTCTGACCAAACATTCAACGACCAGTTGCATTGTTGTGATGACTGAAACCCATGCGTGTTCTTGAAAAAGAGAGAGCATGATCGATATATGAGAAGAAATGAAGACTTTGTGCCAGATTCCTATGGTGATATGATACTCTAAATAGATGATGCACCATCTTGGGAGATAGAAGAGTTCATGAAAGGTTATAAAAATGCCATCATTCAGTTCTAGAAGAATTACAACTGTCGGAGCAAAGACGTGCCTACCGAGTTGCAACAAACAAACCCCATAAGGAAGCCTCCAGTGGACACCCCTTCCACAATATGACCAAGGTAGGAAAATATGGCCAAGGATGCGACATAGAAATCTAAGTTGAAGGAGGAGGTCCCCAAGAAATCTCTGGAGACAGGACAAGAGGCGAGAGAAAAAGAGGTAGAGAAAACTTGTCCCCCTTTTAATTTTGAAGAGGAGATGGCCAAAATAAAAATCTTTGTCCCGTTCAATGAACTTATTAGGAAGGGAGAGTATCAGGAACAAATCATTAAAATGAGGAAAATGGGGTGCCCCGATACTATGAATATTCAAGATGATCACCTCACCATCCTTTTCAGTCCATGCATTGAAGAGACAAGAGATACCGAAGACATCCCTCCCTTCTATGTCAGTCTGAAGATCCATGACATGAAACTACATAATGCCATGCTGGATTCTAGCATGTCCTACAACCTCATGCCAAAGGTGATCATGGATGAACTAGGTTTGGATGTCACTAGGCCATATAATGACATTTTCTCTTTTGATTCGAGGAAAGTCAAGTGTTTATGCATTATCAAAGGCCTAGTTCTATTGTTGGCTCAAATTTCCATTAAGAACATGGTCATGGACATGGTCATCGCAGACATACCCCCAAAATTAGGCATGCTTCTCTCTTGAGGTCATGGGCTGTAAAGTTGAAGGGCACGTTGCAGATGGATATGTCATATGCCACTATCCCTATTTTTGGCCATGACAAAAGGCTGCATAGAGAAGTGTTGCTGAAATACATGGTAAGCAACAAGATGCAACCACACAATCATCCCATATATGTCATCAATACTGAGGTGGGTTCTTCTATATTCCACAATGACCTGATTTTTAAGGAGGAAGAACTGACTTCCATCATAACATCTATTGAGAAGATCATGTGGGAAACAACAAAATTCACTGACCCAAAAGACTGCATGGAAAATAGGGTGTGGAACATGAGTTTTGACGGTGTATTTAGCAGAGAAGGAGCTGGCACCGGTGTATGGGTGAACCCCTCTGAAGCAAGAACAAAGATTTGCTCATACATGCTCGCATTTGAATGCACTAACAACATGGCCGAGTATGAAGCACTAATATTGGGCTTGCAAATTCTGAAAGAATTGGACACGCAGAAGATAGTAGTGCGTGGAGAATCTGAGCTAATCATAAATTAGGTAAAGGATGTATATCAAACCAAACACCCCAGGTTGAGAGAGTACACGAATTTGTCTTTGGACCTCCTTGAAGGATTCTCAGAGTATGACCTATATTCTATCCCCAGAGAGCAAAATCATATCGCCAATGCGTTGGCCACCTTGGCCTCGATTTTTAAGATCCCCATCTTCCCAAATAAAAAATATGAAATCGAGGTCAAGCATGGGCCGACAGTGCCTGATAATATCAAACACTGGACAATGTTTGATGATGACAACCAAGTGGAAATATTCCTCCTTATGAGCGATAAGTTCGCTAATACAAACATTGATGAGGAATGTTGCGACAATGAAGATGAGAGCACGTATGCACGCAGTAACGACGACCCTTTCTAAAACCAGATTGTGGGAAGGGACATAATACAATTGAAAAATAATATTATTTTAAATGGGTTGGTGACACTAGAACAGTTGTTTGATGAAAATGATGTGGCTAAGAACCCCAAGATCACTGCAAGTGAAGAAGACGTGGAAGACTGCAACATTGAGACTGAGGAGAACCCAAAGATGGTAAATTTATCTGAGACACTCAGTACAAAGGTCAAGAAAGACTACATAAACCTCATGAAATATTTCTTGGACGTCTTCGCATGGAGCTATGATGACCTGAAAGTGTATGACATGAAAGTGATCCAACATGTTATCCCTCTCAAGGAAGATCATAAACCTTTCAAACAGATGATGAGATGGATAAATCCCTTGTTTCTTCCACTGTTCGAGAAAGAGGTAAAGAAGCTTTTCGATGCAAAAAGTATTGTTTCTTTGAGGTTCTCGAAATGGGTAGATAATATAGTACCTGTAAGAAACAAAAGTGGTGAGATAAAGTTGTGTGTAGACTTCTGAAATTTAAATAAAGTGTCTCTCAAGGACCACTACCCCTTTCCTAAAATGTACTACATCCTGCAAAAAGTGGTGGGGAGCTAGAAGATGTCTATGCTGGACGAGTTCTAGAGATATAATCAGATCATGGTCCACTCGGATGAAAGAGAGAAAATGGATTTCAAAACTCCATGGGGAACATTCATGTATGCCAAAATGTCATTTGGCTTGATGAATGTTGGAGACACTTTTCAGAGGGCCATGGACATTGTGTTTACTGATGAAAAGGAAAAATTCATTGTGATTTATCTGTACGACATCACTGTGTACTCTACCTTCAACAAATAGCATCTCGAGCACGTGAAGAGAGTTTTTCAGAAGTGAAAAAAAATCAGCATAGCACTAAATCCAAAGAAGTCTCACTTCGTGGTAGAAGAAGGAAATATATTGGGGAACATCATTTCCAAGGAGGGAATTAAGATAGACCCTAGCAAGGTTGAAGGGATCTTGAATATCGACACCCCACACAATAAAAGGAGGTACAATCCTTCCTGGGAAAGGTGAACTTTTTGAGAAGATTCATCACAAACCTGGCAGAAATCATAAAACATATAACTTTCATGCTCAGGAAGAGAAACAAGATCAAGTGAAATCGGAGGCCAAGAATTCTTTTGAGGATATGAAATTGTCACTGACTAAAGATCCCATACTACCCAACCCAGATTTTATGAAATATTTCCTCCTGTTTTCATTCGCCTCAGAACACATTATTGTCATCATTCTGCTACAGAAATAGGAACAAGATTTCAAAAAAACCATAGCTTACTTCAGCCAGATGTTGTGTGACGCTCCATTAAGCTATGACATTATGGAAAAACAAGCATATGCCTTAGTGAAAGATTTGAAATAATTCAGGACATACTTTTTTCACTCCCATGTCATCGCTTGTGTACCGAGCAGTTCAGTAAAAGATATCCTTACTCAACCTGACCCGGAAGGAAGGAGAGGCAAGTGGATAGTGGCCATGTTAGAATATGATCTTGAAATCAAGCCTACAAAGATGATCAAAGGTCAGGGCCTTGCAAAGTTAATGGTGCAGTCAGACTGTGACACTGTAGACATGAATTTCATTGCTGATCTATCAGAATGTCCCCAAGAAGAAAAAACTGCACAGGGGCCTCAGCATTTCATTGATTAACCATGGTACACGAACATCATCTATGTGTTGGAGAATATCCAAGCCCCGCTGGGCATGAGTAATACTAAGGCTAGATTTCTCAATATTAAAGCAGTTAAGTTCTGCATCCTGGATAACTCACTCTATTGGAAAGACCCTGGGGGAATATTATTGAGTTGTTTGTTGGAAGACGACATGAAGCAGGACATAAAATAATTTCACCAAGGCAACTGCGGAGGATACCACTATTGGAACACCACCATGCAAAAAATCTTGAGGGTTGGTTATTACTAGCCTACAATTTTCACTTATGTATATAAGGAGGTCTCCAGCTTCCACGAATGTCGGATTTTCGACAGAAGAAGAAAGTTGCAACCCCTTCCACTAAAGTTGATCTTATTTGAAGCACCTTTCATGTAATGGGGTCTAGATTTCATAGGAGAGATATATCTACCATCTTCTACACATCACAAATGGATACTCATGGCCACTGACTATTTTACTAAATGGATAATGTGATCCCCATGAAACAAGCTACTGATGCAGTCATCATCCAATTCTTGGAGACAAACATCTTGTTGAGTTTCAGGTGTCCCATTAAGATAATTAGAGATAATGTTTCCGCATTCAAGTCTAAGAGGATGGAGAAATTTTCCCAGGATTACAACATAACCCTGGAACATTCCACAACGTACTATCCGCAAGGAAACATATTAGGAGAATCCTCGAATAATAGCCTGACCAGGATCATCAAAAGACTCCTACAAGAAAACAAGAGAGCCTGGCATAAAAATATTATCTACACACTGTGGGCATATCGTGTTACCACCAAGAAGTCTATATCAATGTTGTCTTTCCAGATTGTTTACGGCGCGGATGCAATTTTCCCTACTTCACTGGGACCGCCCGTCAGGAAGTTGTTGCAAGAACAGGAGGCCGAGCCAAATGGTGTGTAGAGGAGAATTAATCATCTAATTCACATGCAACATGCGAGAGAGAAGGTGTATAATCGGTTACAACTCCATTAGGAAAAAATAAAGAAAGCCTTCGATAAGCGTTCTAAGGAAGAGGATTTCTAGTTGGGTGATCTAGTTTTGAGATGAGACGTGAGAAACGAAGGTAAAGGGAATCATGCAAAGTTAAACCACCTTTGGGCAGGTCCATTCTGAATCGACGATCATAGCGGAAAAAATGCTTATTTTCTAGAAGGATTAGATGGATAAATTTTTGATTGGGGAGTTGTAAACAACAGGTTCCTCAAACATTACCTGATGAAATAAGATTCGTTTGAGTCATTTTTCATTGTAAATAGTCATTTTCATTTGCATCGAGTCAGTAGGTCAGCAGAAAATTGAAGCCTGAAGTGAAGGCCCTAAGTTTATATTGAAGTCTGAGAAGCTGCATCGATAGGTTTAGTTTGTTTTCCATTTGTTAGTTATTTTTCTCAATGTCTAGAGGTTAAATAAAGCCCAATGGTCAGGCACCTGGTCTACTATTCTTTGCTACCTCACATGGAGGATAATATCCCAATTGGAGCTAGTTGTTAGCACTGCCATTTTTGTTTCCACTTTAAGAGTCGGTTTTAGGTCACCTTGTGACCCATGTGTCCAACCATGTGAAGTCAGGTACATAACATCGTGAGGTCAAAGTTAGCAAGTGGCCAGTGGTCCCTTGAAAACGGGAAGGGATGTCATAGTTGAAACTCGTATAAGTGGTACGAGTATGTCTTTTCCTAGAGAGTTGAATCCCGATGAGAAACCAATCTCTACGTGCCTAGTTCAAGTCAATTTTGTTGTAGGAAAATCTCCCTGCGGACAGGTATATCTCCTCTTGAGAGCTAGACCCTTAACTCTAAGAAAAAATGTGCTTAACATGGACACTGAATTCCTTTTAGATCTAATCAAGCTGATGAACAAAAGAGAAGGAGGAAGGTATGTACCTTATGAACGTCGTTTGTCCCTGCAAGGTCCAGGATGAACTTTGATCTTGAGCTCCTTGGTAGGTCAGCCATAGATGTGAGTGTAGTAGCTTCATCAATCCCTCCTTGTCCAAACCCTTGCTTAAACAGTCTACACACGGAATGCTGATGTTCCAAATGACATCTTACTCATGAGATCATAAGTTAGATGCTTCAAAATACTTTCCCCTCACTTCTCATAAGATGATAAGTTTGGTATCTATGAACTCCTGTATCTTCCCACCTCCATGGAAATCCCTCATTATATAGGATTTGGAGGCTTAACCACCATGGAGAGGATCTCTCATCAGATACACTAAGAAAGGGATCTCTAAGATATTTATGGAGAAAATATCTCTTAAGGATTTTGGGGAGGAAATATCTCTCAAGAATTTTAAGGAGGAAATATTTCAATCATCCATGAGATCCTCCACCTTCCCTAAAAAATAGGAAACCAAATTTGAGGTGGATTCTCACACTTAATTGATTTCTTTTCCATGAATATTAATAATAATTCATGTGCACTTGATTCTCACACTTAATCAATTTCTTTTCCATGAATATTAATAATAATTCATGTGTACTTGGTATTTTGGCCTTCATATAATATATCCCTCCTCCACATTGACTAGGGATTATGACATAGGTTATTCCATGGTGTCAAGGTGTATGAGGCACTTATATGACACTTTACGACACTTAGGGAAAGGTACCTAGGTGTGAAAATTTCAAGTGTAACAAAATGCCCCCTAAAGTGTGAGGTCAGAAGAGAGAAAGATGGCCGAAACACTTTACAAATATTTAAAGCAATGGTGTGGAATCGGAGAACCTGGTAGAAGCTGCGAACAACCATCAAACAAATGTTATGACATGTTTCAAACACAAGGTAGCTATACCTATGCTTGAGTGATAGAGACTTTCAAGGTATAGCCACCATAAATACACTGCGGATCCATAATTATATTGACAAAGAGATACAGACAATGAAGATACACTGTGGATCTATACTCCCATGACCTAAACTGATCGTAGCCATGAATAATACACAGTGGGTCTACGAGATGATAAGACATATCCATGACCAATACAAAGTGGAACTATGTGACAGTATATGTGTCAATGTTCAATAAAAACTCCGTCGCAACCTGGGCAAAGTACATATCAGAGTTATCACTCAACCCAGGGTCTTCTTACCGATCCCAATGTAGTACGAATCTAACCATGTGAATAGATTTCCTAATGTTGAACATGGAAGAAACCACTTGATTACCGGTCAATGATGTAAACTGTTAACAAGTGCAAGGGAGGTCACCATTGATGTCAATGATTCCCAAGTTACTCTAGTACATTCCAATGAATGTGAATGGATGAGCTGAAGTCGAACATCTATGGAATCATCAGTTCAGAGGTCAATGATGTGAACCCACTGTCGAACTTGAGGAGGCCTGCCATTGAGGTATGTAGGTCCCAAAGTACTAACTGGTTTCTAAGTCTAGTTCCTAGATAATGTGTTGAAGTCAACATGAATAGACTCGTCGAAGGAGGGCCTTGATGTATCCCCCATCAACGACATGAAACAGACACAGATATGTAATTCGTAGATCAAATGAACATGGAATGACACAAGTATTGAAACAATATATTTGTGATGGCTGACTCTCGAGGCAGATACCTCCATTGAACATTGAGGCACAACAACAGAAACATGACATGGACCAAAACACGATGATGCAGTGGATTCTATGACTTTCGTCGGGTGACCTAATAGAGTAAGAAAAACTTAGAGGATTGGTTAAATGCATAGGTTCAGTATATTAATATGTACAAAAAGAAAAAGTGCCATGTTCAAGGG
>JASDQU010101971.1:273993-311827 GCA_032191745.1 Picea mariana
CAAACCGATGAATGAAAAATAGGATCATTAGTTAACCGAGACAAGTCGGGGAGATCTAGAGTTGCAAGGAAAGGTAGATGTCAGTTAATTTGTAGATGATACTGGTGTAGCATAGGAACACCAGTAGAACCATAAAATGGGTTAGGTGGATAGTTGTAACTAGTAGGTCCTCCTACATATGGTTGTTGCTGGCCAGGATAAGCAGGATTCGATGATGGATGAGAAACATTTGCATAACCCGGTGGGTTCTGAGCATTATAGGCCGGGTGATTTTCTTACCCATGGGGAGGATAAACATTTTTCCCTTGAGGATGATAAGGAGTAGATCTCAGAGGCGGATACACATTAGACCCATGAGGAGGATAAGACTATTGTCTCGGAGAACTCCAGGTGGTGTTTGGGATGCCGCCCGGATAAGGTTGTCCGTAAGATGTTCCGAAAGGAACAGGATTTGATACCCCTCCTAGTGGGTTATAATATGAATGCCTCCCAACTTGGGGTTGAATAAAAGTGCCTTCTGAAGATACTACTCGAGATTCTGAAGGGTTTCCAGCAAACGAAGGTTTCCCCCTGCTAGCAGTGGATTAATGACTGGGGTATGACTGGAAAAAGGAGGTTTCCCTCCAGGAGGAGCATGAAAAGGGGGTTGTCCCCAGGGAGGGGTAGGCTTGCCATAGAATGGTAGTCCTCCAGGAGGGAAAGGTTCGTTAGATGGTGGTTTCCCTCCATCCATTTGTGTTTGGCTGACAGGGGTCTGCATTCTCAGGTGAAAATATGTCCTAGCAAGATCGTGTGGAACATGTGGAGCTGTAGAGGAAACGCTTGCAAAAAAAGGGGTAGGGATTGAAGTGCCTTGGAGATGAGTAGAGGTGATGAGTCCAACATTAGGATGGACTTGTGTTGATGTAATAGTAGGGTTAATGACCTGATCGACTGGGTGATTCATTATTTGACTGGATGGTCCTGTTTCACCAGGAGGGTCATGAGGATGAAAGGGTTGTCGAAAGGATTCGAAATGCTCATAGAGATTGTGTCCCGATGAATTCCTCCATATAGAATGAGAAGGTGTGGGATTGGTATCTACTATGGTGCTAGGACAAACAAGATTCCTATACTCATCACCAAAGATTGGTTCTGTGGATTCCATATATGTTTCGGTAAAAGTTCTCTTCGGTAATCGTGGGACCTCTTCATCTATGACGTTCCGAAGGGAGTCTAAAAGAAGAAAAAGTGGTTTGAGAGGGGTTACCAACATAGATGTAGTGAGAGGAGTGGGATTTTCAAGCATAACCAAAGCACCTTCTGAGTTATCTAACAGAGGAGCAATAACACTTCCAATGTCGAATTGATTTTCTACCTTTCTACAGTAGTTGTATTCTGGAGGGTTAGGAGGTAAGGGTTGATAGCCTTCCAGAGGCAACCCTTGCATCCTACGTGATCGGTGAAGACTTTTATCATCTAGAGGCTCAATTTCGGAGAATAACAGAATAGACTGAAAATCTAGGGCCAACTAACAAAAAGAAACAACATATGCTAATCAAATATAGGAATCAACCAAGAAAACAAAACTTCTCTCGATGATCATACTAGTTGGTGATGAAATCCAATGTCGCGTGATCAAGGAAAGAAGGGGCTAGGATATGGTGGAATAGTTACAATGGCGACCTGCTTAATGGACTTTCACCTTGGTACAAGCTTCCACATAGTAATTGTGGATTTACCCTTARAGGAGCCCGAGTGAGTTTGACCAATGTCTGTTCCAAGTACAGTGAGACTTCCCTTCACTGTCACCTTGTGTAAGTACCTAAAGAT
This sequence comes from Picea mariana, assembly GCA_032191745.1. NCBI lineage: Eukaryota > Viridiplantae > Streptophyta > Pinopsida > Pinales > Pinaceae > Picea > Picea mariana. The sequence continues at coordinate 275,806 of JASDQU010101971.1, forward strand.
TATGGAAACTAAAGGACACCAATTCATAGTTAGTCCCTAGGCRGGTACAGTCAACAGTCCAATCTGAACATATGGGCAGGATAACAAGTCCAAAATCAACCCGAGAGGCTCCCACACATAATCGTGGGTATACCTTCAAGTGACCCCCAATATATGATCCGACCACTACAAACAATTGAACCACGAAGGGATAATCTTTGTAATTCACCTGAATGCAAACTCATGCGTAACCCCTGTGTGAGAGGGGGATCCCAGAAAACCTATACGACAATTGGATTTGACTCTCCCTAGCTCAAGCTGCTAATGTTTGGTTTGAAAACTTTGGAGAGTTGTACTCATAACCTAATCCAAAGTGCTAATCCTAGTCTAATGTTGGTGGAATATCCTAAAAATAAAAAATGTTCAAGATAATTTTTTAATTAGTGTTCATTTTATAACTATTCTTTACTCAAAGGGTGTATGAAAGTGAAACTGATGGAACGATGACTCAATTCCCAAAACATGCATAAAATATGATAAGCAATCGTTTCTTTTCAATGAATGCCTATTTAAGGGAAAGAGAAAGAGTTTTTTTCACTATCAAACACTAATATGGAATGTCCTCAGTCAATTTGCTCTCAATCAAATCCAATGTAATGCTGAAACATTTCAGAAATGCTTTCTAATATGCAAACCAATCACTAAGATGTATCTTTGTTGTTTGTATGCGAATGATGATTAATTCAATGCAAAACTTCTCCTGCCAACTAACAAGGAGATTCGGACAAGCATAAGCAGATTTCACACAAACAACACACCCTCTTGCTATGATTGAAACAAGAAGCAAAAAGATAACAAAATATAACAAAGAAAATAAAAAATTCACACAAAAGAGAGATGCTTAAGAAAAATGACCTCAAAGAACCAAATGAGATGATTCACAAATTTCTGATGTCTTTCACCACAGTTTTCACTCAGTCAGATAAGAGAGGAAAATGACAAATTGCCTTCAAATCGTAAAGGACAAATGTCAAAAAATCCAAACAAAAGAGGATGAATCCTTAAAAAACAGGGTACTAAAGGCCAATACCAAGATGGACTGAAAGTATGAGACCCTGAGCAAATGTACAAAGTAGAAATTGAACCCAAAAATTTGAAAAACTAGAAGATTTTCCACAAAAAATGGGAGCGCTTTGGTGTAAGGGGCACCAGAGCATTATAACGCTCTATATAATACCGTTAGGGAGCATTGGCACTCTGATAACAAGGAAGGGGAGTGCCCTACTTCAAAAGGCTCAGGAAAATTTCCAGAAACTCAAAAATTCAAGAAAATTCAGCCAATCAGGGTGATCATGATGACACAAAGAGGCAATCAAACCATTCTAAGAATACAAAATTCAACGGATAAGATCGAATGAGTGGGAAAAGGGCCAATACAAGATCTGCGAAAGGAAACACAAATCAGATTTCCTCCCCAGTGGAGTCGTCAATTTCTGTTGTAGGAAAATCTCCCTGCAGACAGGTAGACCTCCTCTTGAGAGCTAGACCCTTAACTCTAAGACAGAAGGTGCTTAACATGGACACTGACTTCCTTTTATATCTAATCAAGTTGATGAACAAAAGAGAAGGAGGAAGGTGTGTACCTTATGAACATCGTTTGTCCCTGCAAGGTCCAGGATGAGCTTCAATCTTGGGCTCCTTAGTAGGTCCTGCAAGACAAACAAAAGTACAAAAGACTTCCTACTCTACTGAGATTAGCTAAAACATAGATCCATCTATTGTAGGCAAACTTATATGAAACAAGTAAAAGTTTAAAAGAAACAGGTCAAGCATTGATTGTATTAATGATAACAACAATGAAGAATACTTATAGCCATAGATGTGAGTGCAGTAGCTTCATCAATCTCTCCTTGTCCAACCCTTGCTCAAAAGCTCCACGATCATAATGAAAATACTTTCATTGATTATTCTCCTCCACTTCTCATGAGATCATAAGTTTGGTATCTCTAAACTCTTCTCTCCCCTTCTCCTCCATGGAAATCCCTCATTATATAGGATTTGGAGGTTTAACCACCATGGAGAGGATCTCTCATCAGATCCACTAAGAAAGGGATCTCTAAGATATTTAGGAAGAACATATCTCTTAAGGATTTTGGGGAGGAAATATCTCTCAAGGATTTTAAGGAGGAAATATTTCAACCATCCATAAGATCCTCCACCTTCCCTAAAAAATATGAAACCAAATGTGAGGTGGATTCTCACACTTAATTACTTTCTTTTTCATGAATATTAATAATAATTCATGTGCACTTGATTCTCACACTTAATCAATTTCTTTTCCATGAATATTAATAATAATTCATGTGTACTTGGTATTTTGGCCTTCATATAATATATCCCTCCTCCACATTAACTAGGGATTGTGACATAGGTTATTCCATGGTGTCAAGGTGTATGAGACACTTATATGACACTTTACGACACTTAGGGTGAGGTACCTAGGTGTGCAAATTTCATGTGTAGCATAGAGGACCCTAAACTAAGGACACTAGAGTCACAGTTTCAGGAGGCCAAGCAACAACAGTGCAATCGCAGTTGAAACCACTACCAATAGTTGAGAGGATGAAAGTATCCTAGGAACAATGCATAGTTCAGAAAAAATTCCATGCGATATAGAGTAAGGTCATGGAAGTGACTCAATGACTCCAGCCAGTGCAGGATGTAGCTTGCATACTTTTTGAGGAAATTGAAGGATGAGGTGTTGAACTGGAACAAGTGGTCACCACAGTGGAACAATTCTTGGAAGGACCTGTGACGGAGAAGACCATTAAAGACTTCATCAAGCAGGAAGCTCTGGCGAAGCAACATGTCGAAGAACCTCAAGCCAAGCTCGAGGCATTTGAGGCAGAGTTACCCAGATCAGAGTGACTCGAGATGAGTCACGGGTAAGTGTTGGGGGCCTATTGTCCCTTGAGAAAGTTTTGGAGAACCTTGGTCACATTTGGCCAATTTTGGAACTTCGACCGGCTAGTCAAAGGCGGAGCGCAAGGCGAAGTGGAGATCGTCAGATCTCGACCCCTTCTTAGGGAATTTTTGGGTTTAGGGTTTATGTAACGGGTATGGGATGTCGGCCAATGGGTTTACCCATGTTTAGGCCCTTTTGCAATGTATAAATAGAAATCTAGGCTATGTAAGTAAGAGAGACCTAGATGTGTAATGTGGTCAGTGAGCTAAGTGTTAATGGTTGTGGATGCTTCGTGCATATTGTGTGTTAAGAACTTGCAGATATAAGTGCAAGTGATTGCAAGAAGCTTATGTGCAGATTGTAAGAATGATTTCTTCTTAAACCTAGCTCGAGGAAGGAGGATCTGGTGAGGTGCGAGGAGATCTCCTATCCTATGCAGAGTGGGTTCTCATGGATCTGTTCTTGTAGAAGATTGAAATAAGACAATAAAAAAGAGAAGAGTTGGTGGACGTAGCCCCACACTGGGGTGAACCACGTATATCTTGTGTTGTGGTTGCTTTGTGCATTATAGTTGTTATGTTATTGATGTGATGTATTCTTAGTGCAATGATATATGTTAGATGCATATCATATAATAGATTAGTGCTTAGTAATATGAATGAATGCTAGATCTGATCTTTTTCTATGTTCTAGGTGCTAGATGTATTAGATCTTTTGGAATACTGAGATGCTTTGTAACTAGGGTTTCATCCTGTGATGTGAATAAGAGTTAAATGCTAATCAATATTAACTACTAAGTGCTCTGTTAAGTGTTGTAATTACAAATCTGTGTCCCAACTAGGTTGTAGACACTTGAGTCCTGCAACCACCCCTACATCTACCTCGAGTGAGACTTCATATTCTTTGCAGGTGTTGCCGAAAGGGACGATAGTTAGAGTTTTGTTGGTGCATTGTTGAAGCGTTGAACCCTGGGTCTGCCCTTGTGCCAACAAGTGTTGTCGAAAAACCTAATTGTTTGATGACCTTAGCTGAGATGAGGTTCTTCTGGCTACCGCTATAAACAATGAAATGTAAGGGTTTCCCCTTCACCCACATCTTTGAATGGAAGAGGTGTTCCCCCTCTTCATGATATACTAGTTCTTATGGTTGAATTGTTGTGGTCGCGATAGTTGCAGTAGGGTCTTATTCTTTCCTTTACCCTTATTTTCCTGTGTCTTGGACTGGTTGTCATAAGGTTGTTAGTTAGGGTTTTCTTTACCATGCTTTAGTTGTTGCGAATGTGTATATCTAAACTCCCATTTTCTCTGGTGCCTAAATTTCTGCTCGATTTTGACATCATATCGATAGGAAACTCCCAATGGTGATATCTTTAGGAAATCCATTTCGGTTTGGATGTACCTATGTAGATCCCCATAATATTTCAGAACTAGATTCTTCTTAGAGTCTTTGATATCCAACTTGGTGCGCAAGGTATGGAAAGTATTTGTGAACTTCAGCATTGTTTGGCTCTTCTCTTGTCACAGTGTGGTCCATCTCATGTACTGGTCTTTATAGTTATCAACAGGGTAGTATTGTTCCTTGATCGCATCCACAAAAAAAAACCCAAGTGGGCTCGGCCCCATATATTCCATATTCCTTTGTTGAACTTTGCTCCTAGTAAGTTTCCCACCAATGTTTGACATGAGGGAGAGCCTTGATGAGTGTGGAGGTGATATTTTCCCTGTCGAAAAAATTGTGAACAGAGAAATAACCTTCTAGAAGATTCAACCATTTTTCTATGGCATCTGCATCTATCTGACCTTCAAATACGAGAATATAAAAATTAACTTGTACCTTGAAGGGATAGGATCCTCCAAAGTGGTCACTTGATGAAGATGCACTTGTTGCTATCGACAGGCATTGACGCATGTGGGAAAATTTTCCCATCATTTCATCCCTCTGTCATGTGAAAGCTTGCTCAAGAAATAGGTTAATAGAATCTTTTTCTCTGTTTTTTTTCTTTCTTCCACCATAGAGGGTTTCTTGGCGTGCGAGAGTGATTTTCCTTGAGAGAGACAAGCTCAAGACCCAACTTGCTATAATTGGAACTCGTCGGGGACATGCATTGAAAAATGATCAAGAGAAACCTGCTACGATACCAATAATCTAGATTAATTTCGGAATGAAATGAAAGCAAAGATATTGCAATGAAATACACATAAAAATTGCTAGAAAGAAAGAAATACAACAATGCATGATTTCTATTAATGAAAGAAATGTATAGAGACTGTAAAAATACAGAGAGCAAGACTCACTAGAATGGTGGTATCGTTATCTCTGAGAAGAGATGTGATGGATACGCTCATTCGCAATAAGATCATTACAATGAGGCTCTGAAGGGATTTTTATGATAAACATGAATGAAAAAACCCTAGACGTCCAAAAACCTAATCCTAGAAGATGAAGCGCCAAAATTCATGTGGGCCCTGTTGGGGTAAGTTAGTACCTTAACTTCCCGGGGTCATAATGTTTGCATACGATCTCTGTTTTAGGTGCATGATAGCCTGTTGGAAAGGTATTTTCAAGAACTATGTATTATGTTGTCAAGCTTTAACTCTATCTACTGTCTAATTGTGGAAAACCAGGAAAACACTATTTAAAGCCCCAAAATGGCCCTAAAAGTACATAAGGATGTACTGACATGAAAACTTCCAAAATAAGTCAGTTGGAATAGGTGGGTGATCACCAATATCCACTTGGATGCTATGTAGGTATTCAAGACAACCCCATAAGTGCATAAACCCATAATTACAAAGAAATCTCCCCATTACAGAGAAACGTGTTGAATTGAAAACTATCAAGATGAGCAAGTTGGAATTTGGAATAGGTGGGTGGCCACCAATATCCACTTGGATCATATACACATTGGTGTGTTTAGGTGTTCATAGTGCACCATTAGCTTTTTTTTTAAATTGTGGATCAATGCACTTTTTTAGTCACATTGTGTGTGTCATGGATAGAAAATGTTTAAACTCATTTGGTGTGTTATAGATCGTAATGCACCAATGTGCTCATAAGTTTACGATGTAATGCTTAGAGTTTGTTTAAAATTAAAATAAATCCATTTTTTTCTATGGATTACTTATAACTATTTTTAGGATGACTGGCTATAAATGCACTAGTGCACCATATATATGTGTGCATTGATGTACTTTATATGATGTAAGAAGATTGATTAAAAACCCTCCTCTAAAGCTCTTTTTTTCTTTCCTCCACTATACATGGACAAGGAATAAATTTTGGGGGGAGGTTCCACAAAAACCTCCACTAGAAGGTATTTTCCTTATAGTGACAAAACATTTATTAGAATTCCTTTATAATTTATGAACATTATAAATCACTTCCATAAAATTATTTTTTAAACGATCGTTTCTAGTAGTGGTTGGGATGGAAATTACCTTGGAATTGTATGACCTATGCTTGAATCTACCATATATTTGGCCTTCTTCCAAATATTTTTAATTATTAGTTCTTCTTGATTTTTAGCATAAGCTTCTAATGGTTTCCAATACTAGGGGAGACATAATTCAAATTCTAATAGATTGCACATTATATTCTATCTATAGTTGTTTATTTTATTTCCTCCATTTCCTATTAGAGTTGATTGAGGTATTTGTTTAAGGCATTTTCTATTATATGTTGTTCACATTTAGATGATAATAACGCCCTATTTATTATGTCACCATGATATCTCCCTCCATTAATATTTTATTTTTATCTAATTACTTGTATCTATTCTACTACTTGGGTTCTATATACATGTGTTCCTCTCTTTTTTGAATTGAAACCCTTTGTTAGATCTTTCCTAGGATAATTCCTGGACTTTCTTTTTCCACTTCTCTTACTGCATGTTTCTCCCTAATGTCATATCCTCCTAAGGGACTTCTTCACAGTGCCACACAAATATCTATAAATAGTTCATATTTCTCACATATACATACTCTATGCCTCTCTGGAATTGAACTTGTAACTTCTAACGAAAAAATACATGTTCTTAACCATTAGATTTATTGAGATTATACTACTTTATCTATTATAATGAACTGGTTTCTTTATTAAAACTTATATTGGGTTGGGGTTCCAAACTTAATTCTTACATAGTTATTACTTCATCATATATATAATTTAAAATCTCATTCTTATGTCCTCTTAACTAACAAACAAAAATTGTTATCTTTGTGTGCCATTTATTCTTCCCATGTCTAGAATGTTAACTCATAATCTAGTAAACACTTACGCTTATAACCCATTATTTGAGCCCATTCCCTATTTTTATATTCCAACAATTAATTCAACTAAAGGAATAAATATATTTGTCTAAACACAACTTTGCGCACATAATTTTACCTTTATGGTTTTCAACATTTTAATGAAGTTCCCAACTTAACTACTTATTATTCATTCCAAAACTCAGTAGGAACAAAGTATAAATATATTCATGTCAAGGACTTACTTGGATTTTCTTTTGATAAATACAAACCTTTGTGTAATGGTGCACTTACATTTACATGTACATGTACAATCATGTAGGGTTGAGAAAATAAAGGTCTACTTCAAATATTTTCTATTTATCTTCTCAGTGGTTAAAAATAGCATTGAAGACCCCTTTTTCACATAAATATATAGATATGGATTGATTGAATCCTTGAATTTCCACGTTACAGAAATTTGGTTCTAGATTATATACTCTAATGGCCAAAGTCTTATGAAACAATATTTATGAGCACGATTTTTTATTAAGTCGATGTCTTTACCCATCCTTGGACATTTCCCTTCCTTGGGAAGGTAACCTTTTAAGAAAGTTTGATTGGGGAATTCAATTGGCTTCGTGAACTTGACAATGAAATATTCTTTCCTCTTGAAACTATTGATATATATGTCATTTGGGAGGTCCCTTCCTCTTTCACACTATAAAGAATCTTCAAATAAGATTTGATTATATGGGTTTTGCTAGTATATAGTTATCCAACCTTTGTTGATATAATTTATAAACATTACTCAGAAGTAATCCAATCATTGATGTAGAAAATGAACAATATACTCAATGAAAAGTTATGATTAGTAAATAGAAATGTAAATGAATAAGAAACCACCAAAATGAAAATATAAAATGTAAACCGATTGGAATGGCTCGTATGGTTTAACATGGAGAGAACCACCCAATAGTGGGTATAATTTTCTCTCACTTTTTCTTATCCTTTTCTCCAAAAACTCTATACCACTAGAATGATGTGTACAATTCCCTTTGATATAAGAATCAATCACCTTTCATAAGGGTATGGCCCATTAAGAAAGTTGTCATTGTAGTGATTTTCTTGTTTGCTTCTAAATGAATTTTGAAAAAGTTGATGTGACATTGTTCTAGATGATTTATTTTGGAATATATATATTTCTTTTAAAGTTGTGCATTGCTTCCGAGAAAGGTTATCAAAATTGTGACTTTCCTAAGATAATTCCTAGACTTTCCTTTTCCACTTATCTCATTGCATGTTTCTCCCTAATGTATATCATCCTAAGGGACTTCTTGAATGATTTTATTCTTCCATTTTTCTATTTTTATTTTTCATTTTTTGGCATTGAGATCTGCCCAAGAAATGCAATTCATCCCTCTCTATCCCATAAGTGAGAATGAAATTTGTCAGTACTTGATTAGTGCCACATATATATCATCTTGTTCACATGTACATACCCTATCCCCTCCATAATTGAACTCGTGACCTCCAAGGAGAAAACACATGTTCTTAACCATTAAGCTTATTAAGGTTGTACTACTTCATCTATTGTAATGAGTTGGTTTCTTTATTGAAACATGTATTGAATTAGAGTTTCAAACTTAATTCTTACATAGTTATTACTTCATCATCTATATAATTTAAAATCCCATTCTTATTCCCTCTTAACTAAAAATCACAAACTATTAGTTTCTTGTCTCATTTATTCTTCCCATGTCTACAATTCTAATTTATAATCTATTAAATGCTTATGCTTATTACCCATTATTTGATCCCATTCTCTATTTTGATATTCCAACAATTGATTCAACTAAGGAAATAAATATATCCGTCTAAGCACAACTTGACGCATATAATTTTACCTTTATGGTTTTCAACATTTTAATGAAGGTTTTCAACAGTTTAATGAAGTTTCCAACTTAAGTACCTATTATTCAATCCAAAACTCAATAGGAACAGAGTATAAATAGATCCATATCAGGGCCTTGTATTTTCTTTTGATAGATACAAATCTTTGTCTAATGGTGCATTCCAACTGAACTACCTATTATTCATTCCAAAACTCAATAGGAAAAGAGTAAAAATAGATCAATATCAGGGCCTTGTATTTTATTTTGATAGATATAAATCTTTTTCTAATGGTGCATGTACAATCATGTAGGGTTGAGAAAATAAGGTTCTAGTTTGAATATTTTATATTTATCTTATCATTAGTTAAAAATATTAGTGAATACCCCTTTTTGACATACATATAAATTGATTAAATCCTTGACTTTCTATTCTAGAGAAAATTTGGTTCTATAGTATATACTATACTCTAATGGCTAGAGTGTCATGAAACATGATTTTTGATCAAATTGATGTGTTTACCGATCCTTGGACATTTATTTTCCTTGGGAATGTAACCTTTTAAGAAATTTTGATTGGGGAATTTAAGTGGATTTGTGAACTAGAGAATGAAATATTATTTCCTCTTTAAACTATTGATATATATGTAATTTGTGAAGTAGGAAGAAGTAAAGAAAAACAAAGAAAATTGAAGAACACACTGGACAATTTTATTGCCATGCCAAAAAGATAACATCTGCCTCTTGTTTATAGAGTTTTTTATAAGGATGTCGAATATCTAGAGACTTCAGGGAGCGGGAAATATCTGGAAGACATGTTGGTGGATATGGCAGTGGAGGAATAGTAATAGGTGGTTGACAGAAGCTTCGGTTTTAAAAGCGGTTGGTAGAAATTAATCCAACCAACACTCCCCCCTAATTTCTACTACTAATTACATCAATATTTATAATTCCCAATGATTCTCTCAAATATTCGAATTGGTCTTGTGCTAAACCCTTTGTAAATATGTCTGCAAGTTGCTCCTTTGATCTGCAATGTTGTAGGATGAGTTCTCCATTGTTGACAAGTTCTCAAATGAAGTGATATCTAGTGTCAATATGTTTTTTTCTCTTGTGAAAAACATGATTCTTTGATAGTAAAATGGTGGACTTGTTGTCACAATATATTGCAGTAGGATCCTCTTGATTATGCATTATATTCTTTAATATTCTTCGCATCCAAACTACTTGACATGCAGCTGATGTACCTGCTACATACTATGCTTCTGTTGATGAGATTGTCACTATTGGTTGTTTATTTAATGCCCATGCCACAACTCTTGTTCCAAGATGAGATGCATATCCAGAGGTGCTCTTTCTATCATCAATACGCCCTACAAAATTACTATCTGTGTATCCAACCAACTGCAAATTATTTGAAGTAGATTACAGTATACCATGATTCATAGTTCCAGTAATATATCTTATTAACCTTTTTCCTTCTTTCCAATGTGAATTATTTGTTGTGTCCATGAATCTAGAAATCAAACTAACTCCATACATTATATCTGGCCTAGTCCCTGTGAGATACATCAAACTTCCAACCAATTTTCTGAATATGGTTGAATCAAAATCCATCTCATTTTGTTCTCTACATAGTTTTGTGCCAATTGCCACAAGTGTAGAAATTGGACTGCAATTTATCATTCTAAACCTTTTTAAACCATTTTTTCCATATTTACTTTGGAAAATGAAAATGCCCTTATCATTTTGTATGACTTCAATGCCAAGAAAATATTTCATTAACCCCAAGTACGTCATCTCAAATTCCTTCTTCATTGTTGATTTAAACATATCAATAGAGAGATTACATGTATAGATCAAATTATCAACATATAGGCAAAAAATCAATATCTAACCTTGTTCATTGACTTTGGTGTATAATTTAGGCTTACTAGTGCTTCTTATGAATTCATTTTTTTACCATGTATGAATCTATCCTACTATACCATTCTCTTGGTGCTTGCTTCAATCCATAAAGTGCCTTCTTCAACCTATAAACCTTCTCTTCTTGTCCTTTTACTTCATATCTTGGTGGTTTCTTCCCATAGACTTCTTCTTCTAAATATCCATTCAAGAAGGCTGATTTGACATACATTTGATAAATTTTCCAATTGTGTTGAGCTACAATAGCTAGTACCATCCTAATTGTGTCACGTCTTGCTACGGGTGCAAATGTTTCATTGTAATAAACTCCATAATATTGTGCAAATACTTTAGCTACTAATATTGCCTTATATTTGTCAACTTCTCCATTTGCCTTATATTTTGTAATATTCCAGATATAAAAAGTATGCAGAACAGAAATAAACTGCTAGAAATGGTAGATGAACAACAATATAACCATAGCAACACCACAATAATACCAAAATGAAACCAGAATAACACCAGACAGAGCACTATGATTACTGAGAGCAATGTTCACTTTCCTCTTCGAGGGGGAAACCTCCAGTAGAGAAAATCTCTATTACAATAATATCCAAGACAAAAGTTCTCATACCCTCGACTCCTATTTATACTAAATATGTATATCAAAAGAACCATCTAGTGGAAGATCCTTCTAGAAGCGGAAGCTTCTATTAGGTCTTCTTACATTCGACTTATTCTTCCTTATTGATATGACTTATTAATATTGACCTTTATTACATTGAAATATATTATTCTACCTAAGTGAGGGGTTAGGTCCCTAACATGTCTTCCCCCTTAAAAACAACCTTGTCCTCAAGGCTTGAGATGTGAAAATTGTTATAGAATGGTAGTTGGTTCCCAAGTGGCATCTGTTGGGGTTGTATCTTTCCACTGGACTAACAATTACTTGATGGTTTGTTGATGCAGGCGATGCTCATGCTAGTGAAAAACTTCTTATGGTTGTAGCCAAATGGAGCCTTCTTTATCCAACTCAGGAAGTTTGGTTTGAGTTTGGCACTTATTTCCAATCACCTTCTTTAAGCGGGAAACATGAAAAACATGATGTATCTTAGAATGACTGGGAAAAGATAATTGATAGGCCACCTATATAACACACTTGAGAATGGTATAAGGACCATAAAATTTGGGCTCCAGTTTCTGACAATGGTCAACCTTGAGGGAATTTTTCTTGTAAGGTTGTATTCAAAGAAACACCTGATCCCCTTTTGCACAAATTGACATTCAAAGTGACCTTGATCTGCTTGTTGCTTCATGTGATTTTGGGCCATGACCAAATTCACTTTGATGGTATAGAGAATAGCCTCTCAAACTATAATTTTTTGATCAATCGCTTGGACCTTCTAGACACCTAGAAAATATGAGAGAACTGAAGGTGGATTTTTTCCATATACCACTTCAAAAGGAGTCATGAGGGTAGCTATATGGTATGAAGTTTTGTACCACCATTTAGCTAGTGGTAACCATTGATCCCATCGATTTTTCTTTTCTAAGGAAAAAGAACTCAAATATGTTTCCAAACACTTGTTGACAACTTCAATTTGACCATCAGTCTGGGGATGATAAGTTGTGATGAGATGCAATTGGGTGCCTTGTATCTTGAACAGTTCTTGCCAAAAATTGTTGGTGAAAGTTGGGTCGCAATCAAAAACAATAGAATGCGGCATTCCATGAAGCTTGAAGACCCGATCCATGAAACGTTGAGCCACAGTGGATGATGTAAATGGGTGTTGAAGAGCACATAAATGAGCATAATTGGAAAGATGATCAACTACCACCATGATGACTGATTTATTGCCCAATTTAGGTAAGCCTACAATAAAATCCATAGAGATATCCCGCCAAATAGTAGGTGGAATCGGAAGGGGTTGTAGTGTGCCAGGAGATTTTACTGTTTCTCCCTTGTTGCGTTGACACAAATCACATTCAACCACAAAATTACGAATGTCATTTTTCATACCATCCCAGAAAAAAGAATGTTTGACCCTGTCACAGGTTTTGGTAAACCTGGAGTGTCGAGCTATGGGTGTAGCATGAAACTCAGAAAGTACCTTGGATTTAAGTTTTGACTTTTCACTTAAATACAAATGACCTTTGTATTGAAGCTCATCATGGAGCCAAGAGTACCCTAGGGGAATTGGAGAATTAGACTTCAATTGTTGTATCAGATGCAAACTTTTGGGATCGTGTAGCCATTCCTGGAAAACGGCTTGGAGCCAATCTAGTACAATGAAGGAGAGAGAAAAAATGGACCCTTCCTTCATATTTTCAAGAAAGTGCATTTGCAACCGCATTGTCTTTGCCTTTTGCAACATCCCTGTCTGTCAACCCCATGACCGGGGAAATGCTATTGTGTGGAAAACAACATTCTCATACTTATATATATAACATGAATTAAGTTATATTACACACATTTAACTAAACCAAATAGAGTAATCACAGAATTATGACTAACATGCAAGTTTAATGGGATTAACAGTAATTCATGATTACAGCGGAATACATGATAATATTGCAAGAATCACAGACATGCATATACTTATAAATTAAGTACAAAATTAACACTTATCTTTTATTACTGGCATAATTCCACCAACCACCTGCAGGCCTTCCATGAACCTCCCAGCCTTAGACCACACTGCCCATCACGCTCAGCGGTGGTTCACCTTTGAGCTGGGACCAAGCTCCGCCCAAGGTAAGGGAATACTAAACTAGGATGAGGATACAGGGAAACTGCACATAATAAGTGGAAGGATTCTTCCCAGGATGCCTTCTTAAGCCCACTACTCATGGACTCTCATTCCCCACATGCATGTTCCACCTGGGAGTATACACCTTCACAAGAACAGTCCATCAGTGCTTCACCTCCCTCTATGGGCCTCGGCAATAGGCCGGATTAGGAAGTCTCAGAGCTCCATAGCTAGTGTTGGACTCTCTCTGGGAGAAAACCACTTCCCAGTAGACCCTTCACCTGGGAAAGAGTTGCTCACAGGCCTAATAGCCTACCTCTTCAACCATGAGCCTAACCACCCGACACTTCCACCAACTTCCACTTCAATTCCCGCAAGGTGAGGATAACAGCAACAACAATAGCAATTCAGTTAACTCATGGGTGGCAACAACAACAAGAATTTGGGTATGGAGATCCAAAAATGACAACAGACCACACTAAGACACAACATGGTTCAGGCCATATCCAGGATGTTTCGTCTTCACAATAAAACAACACAGGTTGGTTTCACGGTTTTCTGTTTTCAGAGATGCATGAGGTTATGCAAAGTTCGATCCCAGAGCTCAACACAATTCATGGAGAATGGAAAATGGATAGCGAACAATCTTCCCGTGAGGGTTTCTTTCACTATACGCGGGTATGCAGAGGCATACGCATAGGAAAAAATGGTTGAAACACCCCCAGATCCTCACGAACTCAGGCGGAGGATGATAGAATGAGGAGTGACCCCCCCCCCACACGACTGACTTCTGCAGCTTTTAACTGCATGTGCCTGGGCCAACACATGTTGCCCATGAATTTGCATGTGCTCCATCAACTGGCGTGTGCTTTGGGCACACATTCCCCTTCCAGGGATTGAGGATAAAGAAAAACATAAATTTCACATGGCTCTTTGGAATAATATTAAAATATTATTCCCAAGGACTTAAGCCCCTAGGATCAACACTTAGCCTTTCTTTCCACCTTTTAGCCCCCATTCCCTTACCCACTCTGTGGAAGCTTAGTCCCCCATCACTCATTCATCGTGGTCGGTCTGCACACAACAATGTTCTTATTTTTATTAACGTTTTGCATAATTACATACACAAAAACAGGCTCCTGACCTTAACACTTAGGTTCTCCGGCCTAATAAACTCATAAGCCTTACCAGATTATATAACTTGGCTCACCAGCCTACAAAACATGATTTATAATTCATAAACATGATTACAACAGGGCTCGTCCTTAGGGATATTACAATCCCCTCCCCTTATTTTTTCACTACTCTTAGTGCAAATTTCACACAACATCAACAAGATTTCCAAAATCTTCAAAAAGATGCTGGTATTTTGCCCGCATAACATCCTCATACTCCCATGTCGCATCCTTAGGACCGTACCAGGTCCACTGGACCTTTACAAGCTCTATCGCTCGATTCTGGAGCTGTTTTCTTTTCCTGTCCAATATGCGCACAAGATGCACTTGCAGGATACCTTCTGGCTCCACCTGAATCACATTCCAATCGATAACATAATTAGCATCAGGTATATATTTCTTAAGCAATGAAACATGAAACACATTATGTATAGTCGTGGATGCAGGTAATGCAAGCATATATGCAACTTGCCCAATTCTTACTAGGATTTCAAATGGCCCACAAAATCTAGCTGCCAAATTGGCACAGTTTCCTAGCTTCAAAGAACTTCTATTAGCTTTTAATTTAGGAAAACATGATCACCCACTTTGAATTCCCTGCAGGTTTTGTTTTTGTCAACATAACTTTTCTGCTTGTCTTGGGCAGCTTTTAAATTCTGCTTAATTTTAAGCATTTGATATTCCATTTCCTTGCGCAACACTAGCCCAATTACTGCCCTGTCAGTTGGATTATCCCAACTTACTAGAGTATTTCACTTTCTGCCATAAAGTGCTTCAAATAGGCTCACCTTCAATGATGCTTGATACCCATTGTTGTAAGTGAATTCTACCAAGTGTAGGCAGTCTTCCCATTTTGATGGTTTGTCCATCACGTACATTCTCAGTGTGTCTTCTATCACTCTGTTCACCCTCTCGGTCCATCCATCAAAATCATGATGATAAGCTGTACTAAAGTTCATATTCATTCTGAATCCTTTGAACAATCCTTTCCATAAATTTGAGGTGAATTTCGGGTCTCTATCGGACACAATTGTTTTAGGAATTACATGCAATCGTGCCACTTCCTTCAGAAAAATATCAGCAACATCTGCTACGTTGTGAGTAGTTTTCAGTGGAATAAAATGGGCATATTTTGTAATCTTGTCCACCACTACCATGATCGAATAATGCAACTTGCTTGTTCTGGGAAATCCTGTAATAAAATCCATTGTCACCACTTCCCACTTCCATTCAGGAATGGGAAAAGGTTGTAGCAACCCTGTTGGGTGTTTGTGCTCAGCTTTAACCTTCTGGCATTCCATACATTTGGTGATGTATTCAACGATCTCTTTCTTCATACCTGGCCAAAAGTAATGGCTCCTGACTGTCGCCACAGTCTTCTGATATCCAGGGTGCCCAACATAAGTCATGTTATGCATTTCTGTTAGAATCATAAGTTTCAAACCTTGGACATTGGGTATATACACTTTGTTTTTGTACAAAAGTATCCCATCAGTTTCCAATTTGTAATTTTCTACTTTCTATGGAATCTCACTTTGCCGTAGTTTTTCTACCAAGTCTCTGTACTGCAAATCTGCATTTGCAGCTTCAAAAATTCTATCCTTAATATCAGTCATGTATATGATAATGGTTGAAGCATGTAAGTTGTGCACCTTTCTGTTGAGTGCATCGGCCACCTTGTTTTCCTTACCTTTTATATGCTTGATATCAAAGTCGTATTCACATAGAAACTCCAGCCACCTACTCTGCCTAGCATTTAAGGTAGGTTGGTCAAACAAGTATTTCAAACCATTGTGGTCTATTTTCAACTCAAATCTCCTTCCCATGAGGTAATGTATCCATTTCCTCAGAGCGTGAATGATTGTTGCCAACTCCAAATCATGAGTGGCATAATTTTTTTCATGTTCTTTCAGCTTCCTAGACTCATAATAGATTACAAATCCATTTTGACTGAGAACTCCTCCCAACCCTTCTTTACATGCATCTATGCACACCACGAAATCCACATTTGGATCTGCAATCCTCAAGATTGGAGCACCAGTTAACAACTACTTCAATCATTGGAAACTTCTCTCACACTCTTCAATCCACTGAAACTTTTTCTCCTTCCTTTGTAAGGAAGTGATAGGGTGAGCTATCTTTGAGAACCCTGCGATAAACCTTCTGTAATAGCCCGCTAGACCCATAAAGGATCTAACTTCCACCACATTCCTTGGTGCTGACCATTCTCTAATGGCCTCAACCTTCTTAGGATCCACGACGATCCCTTCTTCTGAAATAATGGGCCTCAAGTAATGGATCGGCCTTTGATAAAACGAGCATTTTCTCAACTTGGCATACAACTGGTGTTCTCTCAACACTTACAGCACCATCCTCAGGTGTTGTTCATGCTCTTCCTCTGACTTGGAATACACCAGAATGTCATCCAGGAAGACTATGACAAACTTGTCTAGATAGTCCCTGAATACACTATTAATCAAGCACACAAAAACAACAGGTGCGTTCGACAGCCCAAACAGTACCACTGTGAACTCTTAATGACCATACCTTGTTCTAAAGGTAGCCTTGTTGATGTATTCATCCTTTATTCTTACCTGGTGATATCTTGATCTGAGATCTATCTTTGAAAATATTTTCGCACGTTTCAACTGATCGAAAAGATCATCGATCCTCGGCAGAGGATACTTGATCTTGACAGTTACTTTGTTCAACTGTCTAAAATCAATGCACAGCCTCAACATCCCATCCTTCTTCTTCATGAACAGGACCGGGGCACCCCAAGGTGACATGCTTGGGTGAATGTACCCCTTATTTAGAATCTCTTCAAGCTACAATTGCAACTCTTTCAGCTCTGGCATACTCATTCTATAAGGAGCTTTCGACACTAGAGCATCTCCAAGCATCAAATTTATAGAGAAATCAATATCTCTCTTTGGAGGTAGTCCAGGTACCTCCTAAAATATGTCTTCAAACTCTGTTAGTACCGCATGGTCTCCAATCTTTGAGATTTCATCTCTAGATGCTTCCTCCACACAGGATGCAAACAATTGGTAGCCTTTCCTATAACACTTTTTCAGCTGTATTGTTGAGATTTCTCTAACAACCATAGCTCTAGGAATTTCTTAGACTGTTTTCTAATTTCCCTCCTCATCCAGGCAAGCAAATTCCTTGTTACGACAGTCCAGGAGAGCATGGTGCTGGTCCAACCAGTCCATCCCAATTAAACAGTCATAATATCCTAAAGGCAGAATATTCAATTCAACCTTCGTGCTCAATCCCTTCATGTCCACAGGATAGGACTTAACCAACTTAGTGACTTTCCTCTTGGTTCCTATAGCCAACTGCACTATCCAAAACTTTTCATGTTTGCTTATTGATAAATGCAAACTTTCCACCACCCTAGGATCTACATAACTATGGCTAGCCCCTGAATCAATTAAAATAATAAATGGTTGGTTGTTAATCATACCTTCCACTTCAATCATCTGTGACTGAAATTCAACTTGTTTATTGTCCAGGGGAGCATAGATCCTTGGCATTCTACTACCCATGTCATCCACTGTTTCATCTTGTTGAACATTATGGACAACTCTTTCTTTGCCATTTTTATGGGGACAATCTCTGTACTTGTGGTTCTATTTACAAACCCAACACTAAATGGACGTTTGTCTCAGCCTTTGTTCCTCCACTTTAGCCATTCTCGGCTCTCTAAACGATGTTTGTTCTTGAGGACTATTTCTGAAAAAGGGAGGTTTGTTACCCTTCTGCCTTTGTTCTTTCTTAAAATTCTTATGGTCATCCCAAGCCTTCCGAAAGGTAGGATTTTCTCTTTGTTGTTCATATAAGCATTTTTCTCTTCTTATTGTTTCTTCCACAGTCTTAGGATCATCATACCAAATCTTGTCTCCAATGGGAGGTGGTAGTCCACTCAAATACCTCTGATTCTTGACAACATCATCTTTGATGAATGGAACATACTTCATTAATTCCAAAAACCTTCATTTGTATTCATCAATGGTCATGCTGCCCAGCTTGAGTTCAAAGAAATCCTTCATATTTCTATCATAGTATCTTTTAGTCAGGGATTTCCTCTTGAAATACCTCTTGAATTATTTCCAAGTAATATCTTTCTCTCTAATGTGTTGCACCTACACAAGTTGATCCCACCACATGGATTCTTTTCCTTTTAGTTGATACATTGCAATTCTTCCTTCTACATGAGAGGAATAATTTTTCAATTCGAAATATTTCCTCATGCCAAGCAACCATGTTTCGGCATCTTCCTCCTTCTTATGTTCTCCATTAAATGTAGGAGGCTTAATCTTGTTCATCTCCCCTTTCAATTCATCCACTCCAAATATTCGGTGTTTTCGGGTAGGGGATGGGCTTGAACTACTGTGTGCTTCCTTGCCGGAATTCTTTGGGGAGCGATGATGATGTCTGCTACCACTCCTCAATCTTCTTTTTCTCTCAGGGGTTCTGCGAATCCCTATTTTTCTTGTGTCACTCTCCTTTTCCAATTTCCTTTATATTCTTTCCAGGCTCTTCAACATCTTTAAGTTGAATTCACTCTGTTGATCCCTGACCCTCATGAGATTTCGGCTATCGTCTCGACGATCCTGGGCATCTTTCTACAATATTTCAATGATTTTCATCATATGCCCTTCCTTATCCAATTCTCTTTCGTGCCCATTGGTGTTCGATCCTTCAACTCCCAAGTTGACATCCCTTCCTTCTCTTTCGTTCTTTGAATTGGAAGTAATCTGCACCTCTTCCATTTATATACTCGATGTCGATTCAACCGAAGTTTGTTAGGCCTTAAACCCTTGATAAAGCTACAAAATTCATAAACCAACACAGATAAGAAAACGTTTCGATTCCATGAATTTTCTGAGCTCTGTTTGGCTCTGCAATTTCTGGGTGATAACCCCCATTTTCCTTAGTCCCCAACCCATGCATCCATGGGCCTTGATCAAGCGCTAAACTTCTAAGTGCTACTCAGGCTTTTGGCCATCGAAGATTTCAAGGCACACACTAGACTTTCTCTCAAGGTTCCGATTACTGAACTCATGGAATCAGGTGGATCAACGGTCCACATCTACACAACAAACAATGGCTGAAACCCACTGTGGTCTCTCTATCCTCAAATTTTTTTGGACTTCGAGACCTTGGACCTCGGGACTTCTAAAATTTGAATCTTGGGACCTTGGGACTTCAGGCCTCAGGAGTCCCCACACTTACTTCTTCCTAATCTTCTGACATCTGAAATTCTGATTTACTTTACCCTTCGGTCCCACGTAATACAATTGTCACCAATTAAATGGTGGCATGTGGCATGCTTAGGGGGGTCCACATCACCTTCGAAGATGTCATCAGATCCTACCATGTTCACTTGTCTTTTCGGGACTTTGGGTTTCGGGAGTTTTTGCATTAGCACATCCCACTTCTCCCAATTGCCGAAATTCTGAAATTGCGATTTACTCCTCTACTTGATACAACGGTCAAGTTATTTTCATAAGATCTACGATGTAGATATTCCTTGGGATTTCGGGGTTTTGGGCACCGGGATTCCGTGCATCAGCACATCTCATTTCTCCTGATTGTCGAAATTCCGAAAGGTTTCCAGGATAACCTTCCTGCACCTTGATCCAGATTCTTTTCGGCACGAAATGAGATTGGAGATATAATAAAGAAATGCATAGAGATATGGAATATATTCAATAATATAACAGAAATGTATCAAATATGCAACCATAAACACATATATACAGTAATACACGATTTCTATTAATGAAAGAAATGTACAGAGACTATAAAAATACAAAGTGAAAGACTCGCTAGAATGGTGACAGCTTATCTCTGAGAAGAGATGTGACAGCTACTTGCATTCGCAAGAAGATGATTACAATGAGGATCTGAAGTCCTTTTTACAATAAACAGGAATGCCAAAAACCCTAGACATCCAAAAACCTAACCCTAGGAGATGAAGCGCCAAAAGTCATGCGGGCCCCGTTTGGGTAAGTTAGTACATCAACTTCCCTGGGTCGTAACTTTTGCATACGATCTCCATTTTAGGCGTATGATAGCTTGTTTCCAAGGTATCATTGAGGAGATTCATTTTGGTGGCTCAATCATGTCTTTAGCTATCATTGAGAACCTCGATCTAAAAAAACCTTCATTTAGGCCCTCAAAATGGCCCCGGAAGTTAAAAACTGTTAAAAATAGTAAATTGCCAAATTTGTCAGAAAACTATTTTGAGCCAGTCGAAAAAGGTGGGTGACCACCGATATCCACTTGGATCAATCCTCCCTCCTTAAGAAGCAATGGTATCCATTGCGTTGAGTTCTTGGGGGAGAGGGAAAAGCTTTTGTTGAATCTGCATCTTGGTGAGTTGCTTGTATTGTTGGAGACATAGCGCTGCCTAGTTTGTGGAAGTATGTCATGAACCTATTGAAGCTAAGTTTGTTCAACAAGTCGAGCTACATGAGAGGAAGGTGTGCAGAAGGAATCTTTTCACTTTGCTACAACCTTGTTGAATTGCTTCTGTTGGATAGAAGGTACAGGGAGCGAGGCTGTAGTGGTTGCAGTGTCCTTCTGTTCCCCTTTTGAATAGATTGTGAAGAAGCTAAATTTTATAGTATGAGATACTACCTTGCAACACTTTTTAGGTGGAACAATAGTTGGAACTACCTCTGGTATTCTATAGAGATGACCCCCCAAAGTAACTATGACACTACGAGGTAGAGACTCATAAACAACATGGCATCTCCACACATATCGTTGTCCCAAGAGAACATCATAGACATCCAGTGGGGCAACATCACATAATACCTTGTCCTTGAAGGGATGGATGCCATATGACAATCAACATTGCTGGCTAACATGGAGATATCGTCCTTGGTGAAGCCACCAGATGTTGTATGGTTGTGGGTGTGGTGTTGTCAACAATCCCAACTGTTTGACGACCTCTGTTGAGATGAGATTCTTCTGGCTTCCGCTATCAACAATAAAATGTAGTGGGGTCCCCTTCACCCACATCTGTGAGTGAAAAAGGTGTCCCCCTTATTCGAAATCTGTTGTTTCTTCTGGTTGAATTGTTGCAGTTGCGACAATAGCAGTGGGGTCTGCGTCAATGATCTATCCTTTACCATTATTTTTAGAATCGGATTCTGAATTAGGGTTCAGCTCCTTGTATTTGATCTCGGCCACCAATGACTATTTTGAGCTATATTCATCGGTGTTGTGCCAGAGGCTTTTGTGGAAATCACACCATTTTCTAGTGTCCTTCTTTGTCTTCCCGTGACCCTTCTTTTCCTGTGTCTTGGACTGGTTTTCAACAAACTGTTTGTTAGGGTTGTCTTTGTCATAGTTTGGTTGTTGCAGATTTATAGATCTGAAATCCCGTTTGTTCTGGTGCTTAAATTTCTTCTCAATTTTAATAACATATAGATAAGCAGCACCACGTGATGAGATGTCCAAAAAACTCATTTTAGTCTGGATGTATCTGTGTAGAGCCCCACGATATTTCAGAACCAAATGTTGCTCGAAGTCTTTGATACCCATCTTGGTGCGCAAGGTATGAAAGGTATTGGTGAACTCTGGAACTGCTTGTCCCCTCTCTTGCCAAAGTGTGTTCCATCTCATGTACTAGTCCTCATAGTTGCCAACAGGGTAATATTGTTCCTTTACCGCATTCACAAAAAAATCCCAAGTGGGATCGGCCCCGTATATTCTAGACTCCTCCGTCGAACTTTGCTCCCAGTAAGTTTCCCACCAATGTTTGACATGAGGAAGAGCTTTAAGGAGTGCGAAGGTGATCTTTTCTTTGTTGGAAAAATTGTGAACAAAGAAATAACCTTCTAGCAAAGTTAACCATTTTTCTAGGGCTTTTGCATATATCTATCCTTCAAATACAGGAATATCAAAATTAACTTGTACCTTGAAAGGTGAGGTGCCTCCAAAGTGGCCGCTTGATGAAGATGTGCATGATGTTATCGGCAGGCATTGAAGGATGTGGGAAGAATTCTCCATCATTTCGTCCCTCTGTCGCATGAGAGCTTGCTCAAGCAACAGATTGATAGGATCGTCTGCTCCATCGTTTTTCTTTTCTTCCACCATTGAGGGTTTCTTGGGTGTGCAAGAGCGATTGTCTTCGAGAGAGACAAGCTTGAGACCCAACTTTATATACTCGGACCTCGTCGCGGACATGCACTGAAAAAACGATCAAGAGCAACCTGCTCTGATACCATTGATCCGGATTCTTTTCGACACAAAATGAGATCGAAGATATAATAAAGAAATGCATAGAGATATCGCAGATATTCAATAATATAACAGAAATGTATTAGAGATGCAACCATAAGCACAGATATACAGTAATACACAATTTCTATTAATGAAATAACTGTATAGAGACTATAAAAATATAGAGTGAAAGAATCGCTAGAATGGTGGCAGCTTATCTCTGAGAAGAGATGTGACGGCTACTCGCATTCGCAAGAAGATGATTACAATGAGACTCTGAAGGAATTTTTACAATAAACAGGAATTCCAAAAACCCTAGACATCCAAAAACCTAACCCTAGGAGATGAAGCCCCAAAATTCATGTGGGCCCCGTTTGGGTACGTTAGTACATCAACTTCCCGGGGTTATAACTTTTGCATACGATCTTTGTTTTAGGCGTATGATAGCTCGTTGGAAAGGTATCATCAAGAAGATTCATTTTTGGGGCTCAATAATGCCTTTAGCTATCATTAATAATATCGATCTCTAAAAACCTTCATTTAGGCCCTCAAAATGGCCCCAGAGGTTAAAAACTGCTAAAAATAGTAAATTGTCAAATTTGCCAGAAAACTATTTTGAACCAGTCGAAAAAGGTGGGTGGCCACCGATATCCACCTAGATCACACCCTCTCCATATATGACGGCCGTAAGGGTTTCCTTTTCTTCTGAACATATCCTATGGCTCCAACACCTCAAGTGTTGAAGCCAAATACCACGCCGACTGTGGTTTAATAATACAGTTACACCTCCTGAGCTATGTAACATGGCCAAGTATCTTCTTGGCACTCAAGAATGTTCTAAGGTTTGAAAATTGGTACTTCCAAACACAATTTCAACTTGAAACTTTGGGTCCAATGACCACTTATCCATCCCACTCAGGCTCAGCATTGAAACCATGGCTCTGATACCATACTATAATGTCCTCGATCGTCAACCCCATGACCGGGAAAATGCTACTGCGCAGAAAACAACATTCTTATACTTATATATATAACATGAATTAAGTCATATTACACACATTTAACTAAACCAATCAAAGTAATCACATAATTACGACTAACATCCAAGTTTAATGGGATTAACAATAATTCATGATTATAGTGGAATACATGATAATATTGCAAGAATCACATGCATGCATATACTTATAAATTAAGTACAAAATTAACACTTATCTTTTATTACTAGCGTAATTCCACCAACCATGTGCAGGCCTTCCACGAACCTCCCAGCCTTACACCATGCTGCTCATCATGCTCAGCAGTGGGTCACCCCCGACCTGGGACCAAGCTCCACCCAAGGTAAGGGAATCCTAAACTAGGCTGAGGATACAAGGAAATTGCACAGAATAACCGGAAAGATTCTTCCCAGGATGCCTTCTTATGCCCACTACTCATGGACTCTCATTCTCCACATGCCTATTCCACCTTGGAGTATACACCTTCACAAGCATAGCCAATCAGTGCTTCACCTCCCTCTCTGTGCCTTGACAATAAGCTAGATCAAGAAGTCTCAGAGCTCTGTAGCTGGTGTTGGACTCTCTCTAGGAGAAAACCACTTCCTAGCAGACCCTTCACCTAGAAAAGACCTACTCACAGGCCTGACAGACTGCCTCTTCAACCATGGGCCTAACCACCCAACTCTTCCACCAGCTTCCACTTCAATTCTCACAAGGTGAGGATAACAACAATAACAATAGCAATTCAGTTAACTCATGGGTGACAGCAGCAACAGGCATTTGGGTATGGACATCCAAAAATGACAACAGACCACACTAAGACACAACACGATTTAGGCCATATCCAGGATGTTTCATCTTCACAATAAAACAACACAGGTTGGTTTCACAGTTTTCTGTTTTCAAAGATGAGTGAGGTTATGCAAAGTTCGATCCCAGAGCTCAACAAAATTAACGGAGAATGGAAAATGAATAGTGAACAATATTTCTGTGAGGGTTTCTTTTACTGTGCGTGGGTATGCGGACATAGACGCATAGTCATAAACGGTTCAGATGCCCCCAGATCCCCGTGAACTCAGGCGGAGGATGACAAAATGAGGAGCGAACTGCCCCCCATGGCTGAATTTTGTAGCTTTTAACTGCATGTTCCTGGGCTGACACATGTCACCCATGAAGATGCTTCTGCTCCATCAGTTGGCGTGCACTTTGGGCACACGTTCCCCTTCCAGGGATTTAGGATAAAGAAAAACATAAATTTCACATGGTTGTTTGGAATAATATTAAAATATTATTCCTAAGGACTTAAGCCCCGAGGCTCAACACTTAGCCTTTCCTTCCACCTTTCAACCCCCATTCCCTTCCCCACTCTGTGGAAGCTTAGTCCCCCATCACTCATTCATCGTGGTCAGTCTGTACACAGCGGTGTTCTTATTTTTATTAACGTTTTGCATAATTACATATACAAAAACAAGCTCCTGGCCTTAACACTTAGGATCTTCAGCCTAATAAACTCATAAGCCTTACCAAATTATATTAACTTGTCTCACCAGCCTATAAAACATGATTTACAATTCATAAACATGATTACAACAGAGCTCATCTTTGGGGATATTACACCTTTCTTGTAAATGATCTCATAATCATATCCAAAGAGTTTAGTCACCCATTTTTGTTTCTCTGGGGAGGAAATGGATTGTTCCAGAAAATACTTGAGGCTTTGATGATCTGTCTTAATTTGGAAGAGTTGCCTCAATAGATAAGGGCGTCAAATATCAATGACATGTAGATTATCCAACATTTCCTTTTCATAGATTTATTTTCCCAAGTTTCTTTTAGAAAGTTGTTTACTGGTAAAGGCCAAAGGCTGACCCTCTTGCATAAGGACACTGCCAATTCCTTTCCCTGAAGCATCATATTCCAAGAAAAAGGTATTTGTGAAATCAGGAAGGGCAAGGACTGAAGTGGTGCATATGGCCATCTTCAAGTTTTGAAAGGCCTGGGAAACTGTTGGGGTCCAAGTGAAAGAATTTTTTTTAAGGAGTGCAGTGAGAGGTGTCGAAATCTTTCCATAATTCTTAAAAAACTTGCGATAATAACCCGTTAAGCCCAGAAATCCACGCAAGATTTTGAGATTCTTTGGGTGAGGCTAGTCTTTCATAGCTTCAATATTTTTAGGATCCACCCTGATGTAGGCCTTGCCAACAAGATGACCCAAGTACTCGACTTTTGAGGCGCCAAAATCACATTTAGATTTTTTTAGGAAAAATTGGTGCTGAGAGAGTAGATGGAGAACTTGATCCACATGAGAAAGATGATATATCTAGTTTTTTCTATAGATGAGGATATCATCAAAGAAAACTAAGACAAAATGATGGAGAAAAGGACAGAAGACATGATTCATGAGGCTTTGGAAAGTGGAGGGAGCATTACACAAGCCAAAGGGCATGAAAAAAAACTCATAGTGGCCCTCATGAGTTATAAAGGCAGTCTTAGGAATGTCTGCCTCTTTCATACAGATCTGGTGGTAGCTAGAATGAAGATCAAGTTTAGTAAAGAACTAGGTGCCACTCAATTCATCCAAGAGGTCATCAATGACAGGAATGGGAAATTTGTCTTTAATGGTGAGTTTGTTGTGGGAGCAGAAGTTAGAACACATGCACCAAGAACCTTGTTTCTTAAGGACCATGACCACAGGAGAAGAGCAGGGGCTCGTACTAGGGCAGATAACACCTGTGTTAAGCAATTATTGAACCATTTTCTCAATTTCATTTTTTTGGGAAAATGGGTGATGATAGGGATGGATATTGGGAGGAAGGCTTCCTAGGAGAAGGGGAATGGAATGATCATGAACACCATGGGAAGGAGGGAGTCCTTGGGGAGTGGAAAAAACCACTTGATGTTTAGAGAGGATGGATTGGAGGTCCTCCGGCACAGAGGGTGTCTCAGTTGCTTGAATGGCATGGAGTTGGGAAATAACACCAGAATGACCTTTTTTGAGCAACTTTTCCATGTTATGGGAACTAATGATCTCAGGGGAACCAACAGTGATTCCTTGGAACTTATTTTTTGGCCCTCTTGGTCGAATTGCATGGTTAACTCCTTAAAATCCATGAGAATGGGACCAAAAGTCCTTATCCAGTCTACACCCAACATAATGTCACAACCGCCCATGTCAATAATGAGATTTCAGGTGGTAATCACCAATTTGGAGACACACATTTTCACAACGCCCTCCACATTTCATGGACCCTCCATTGGCAATCATGATTTGGAAATTATTGACTGCACAGATATAACAATTAGTTTCTTGGGCAATGTGACAATGAATAAAATTATGGGTGATTCCACTATTAACAAGAATGATGACCTTCCTATGCTTGATGTAGCCAATTATCTTGAGGGTTTGGGGAGTAGAGAAGCCAGTGAGATCATTTAGGAAATGATCGGTTCAACTTTGGGAGGGTCTGAGGGAGGGGTTGTGTCAGTGGATTCAGGTGACACAAACACAAGGGGAGATTCAACATCCTCTTCTGAAACACCCTCCGATATGGCCATAAAAATATTTTTTTCCTTACACTTGTGTCCCGGAAAATATTTGTCATCACAATTATAACAAAGTCCTTTGAGTTGGCGTTCAACCATTTCGGCCCTAGTCAATTTTTGGATCTTTAGTGGAGTAGAAGGAGGAGTGGGATTTACTAGTTTAGTGCGAGGAATAAAGGAGGGTTTTCGATTTTTTGAAGAGACAACATGTTGTTCTTCCTTAGCTCTTTTAGTATCCTCCACCCAACTCTGAGGCTGATCCATGAGGACATGGGCACAAATCTCATCCTTGAGGCCACTGATAAAACATTCTCGGAAAAAAGCATCAGACATGCACTCTGTATGAAAATCTAGTCACTCAAAAGCAACTATAAAGTCTTCCACTATGCCATATTGTTTAAACTTTGTCAAACAACCTAAATGGTTCTTAAAAGTATCAAATCATTTATAAATCTCTACCACAAAGTGTGTCCAAGCAACATACCCTTGATGGACAATTTTTCTCCATTGCCACCATTGCCAACATTCTTGATCTGGATGGAGAACACCATACTAGAGTTTGGCCAACTCATCTGTAATGTCGTATAAAGAGAAATAATGTTCCATTTGAGTCACCTAACCAGTGGGATCTGAGCCATCAAATTTGGTTACATCCACACGTGGAAAGCATTGGTCACACTGAAAGTGATGGGGCTGAAAATTATGGGAATGAGAAGAAGTTTCAGCTTCGGTATGCAAAGGTGGGTCAGATAAAGGGGGATTTGTAGGGATATGCATCTTGGTGTATATCATCGAAGCGACAAATTCAAGATGGGTAGTAATGTCTTGTTTGAGGTCTACTTTGAGTTCCTTTATTGAGGTGGCGATGGACGAATGCATGTTTTTATTGATGGTGGAAATATTGGCACTGAGTTGTCTCACCTCTTATTGGGTCTCTATGAAATTAGATTGCAAGGTATTGAAGCGAGCTTCCAAGTCTTGGCTACAAGTATGGGCCATGATGATGAGGGAATCGAAAAGGGGCGGGTGGGATCAAACAATTTGCTGAAAAATGATAGGTATGAATGTGATAAGGGCGAGGAGATGAAATGATGAAATTCTCTGCAATGATGAAATGTTTGCGGATTTATACTCCGGTCTGAATAATACTGCAATGATGAAATGCCCAAATGCTTAACCATGAAGAAATGTGTAGTGATTTGGCAAATTGAACACAGTTGCACGGAAGCAGATATTTTTTGTTTTGTTTTTTGTTTCCATCCCCAAGGGCTAGTTATTAAAGGGTTCTACAGATAAGGGTTTTCTCTGTGCTATAGTTCTCTGATATACGTGTAGGGTCCAATAGTAGTACTCGGCCCAATATCTTAGGGCACCAACTAAGGAGGCTAGACCGTGCCATTAACCATACTACCCGATTACCTAGGTACTAGAGAGTATCTTCCAGAGTGGTGTTCTAAGTGGAACTATAACAGTCAGGCAGCCGATCGATTTATCTAAAGAGGGCTTCAGGAAATCTAGGTTGATCCATATACATGTGTTTTCTGATGCGCTGCCACTCGAAGGGGTTCCAACAAGGGTTACAAGGGTGGCCAACAGATGTGCTCTTAAGTACCACTTGTATTTCTTACATGTGTGAATCCCTGACCGTGATTTTATGCACGTAATGACAGATCTTTGTAGCTTAAAGACACTGTAATACGTCTCTACCCTGAAAAATAAATTAACCCACAATTTTTTGTCGAGAAAAGTGCTATGATACCATTTGTAATATTCCAAATATAAAAAGTATGCAGAATATAAATAAAGTGCTAGAAATGGAAAATGAACAACAATATAACCATAAAAACACCACAATAATACCAAAATGATACTAGAATAACACCAGAAAGAACACTTTGATTACTGAGAGCAATGTTCACTTGCCTCTTCGAGGGGGCAACCTCCGACAGAGAAAATCTCTATTACAATAATATCCAAGACAAAATTTCTCATACCCTTGACTCCTATTTATACTAAATACATCTATCAAAAGAACCATCTAGAGGAAGATCCTTTTAGAAGTGGAAGCTTCTATTAGGTCTTCTTACATTCGACTTACTCTTCCTTATTTCTAGGCCTTATTAATATTGACCTTTATTACATCGGAATATATTATTCTACCTAAGTCCCTAACATATTTAGTTTTATAAACCCATTTCACACTTATGCATTCTTTCTCCTTAGGTAAATCAACTAGATCCCATGTATCATTTTTTTTAATAGATTCCATTTCATCATTCATTGCATTAATCCAATGTTCTTCCATAATTGCATCCTCAAAATATATAGGATCTTGATTAAATAGAGAAAAATTAGATTGCAAATATATCCTATCTCCTTGATCATATATTTCTTGCAAGCTTCTAGTCTTTTTGCCTCTTAATCTTGGTCTTAATGATTCAAGTGTAGGATTTGAGTCATAACTTATTTGTGGACTTGATGTTTCTCCTTGCTCAAATTTCCTTTGTGAGTTTTCTTCTTGTGGAATTCTTGATGGTATTCCTCCTTGCTCATTTGATTGTTCTCCTTGAAATTTTTCTCTTTGTTCTTCATATAGTATTATTGTACCTGTAATTGTCTTGTCTATATTTCCATCCCATGATTCTTCCTCTTTGAATACAACATCTCTATTTACAATGAATTTCTTGGTTATAGGATTAAACAACTTATATTCCTTATATTTTTCATCATAACCAACAAAAATGCATTTTTCACTTTTATCATCCAAATTACTCCTTGTTTGTTTAGACACATGTGCATATGAAATGCAACCAAATACTTTAAAATGAGAAACACTATGATGTTTACCACTCCATGCTTGTTGAGGAATCATGTCCCTCACAATCTTTGTTGGACTCATGTTCAATATATAAACTGCACAAGCTACTGCTTC
The DNA here is from genome assembly GCA_032191745.1 of Picea mariana. Lineage (NCBI taxonomy): Eukaryota > Viridiplantae > Streptophyta > Pinopsida > Pinales > Pinaceae > Picea > Picea mariana. The sequence continues at coordinate 306,415 of JASDQU010101971.1, forward strand.
AACCCAATATTCATTAGATAGATTCTTACATTTTAACATGCTTCTTTCCATATCCATTATTTTACGATTCTTCCATTCTGCAACACCATTCTCTTGAGGTATATAGCTTGAAGTGAACTTCTTCTTTATTCCATGATACTTGTAATAATCCAAAAACTCATTTTACTTGTATTCTCCCCCTCTATCTGATCTCAATATCTTAATGGATAGACCACTTTGTTTCTCCACCAATGCCTTGAATTCCTTAAACTTGTAAAATGCTTCATATTTTAGTTTGAAAAAATGGACCCATGTTTTTCTACTATAATCATCAGTGAATGTTATAAAATATATGCTTCCCCCTAATGATGGTGTTTTCATTGGACAACATAAATATGTATGCACATTTCCTATGTTGCTTGCCCAAAATACAACTTTCACATGAACTTATTGGTGATTGAATAGGTGGTAAACCTATTACCATTTCATTTATTTTCAACAAGCACAATCCTTTGAAGTTTAGATGGCCATACCTCAAGTTCCATACCCATGTTTGATCTTGACTTGATGCCTTAAAACTTGCTCCAATCTTCTCCATCATTTCACTCTTCATGTGAAGTGGGAACATTTTTTTGTTTGTCATTTTAATCTTTGCAATCACCATTTTACTAGGAGGAATATCAAATATAGTGCATACATTATTCTCAAAAGAAACTCTATAACCCTTTTGAGTAAGTTGTCCCACACTTATGAGATTATGCTTCAAACCAGGTATAAAATAAACATCAGGAATAGTTTTCTTTCCAATCTTTGGTATTACATTAATTACACCTTTTCCCATGACTTCTACAATGTTATCATTACCCAATTTAATTTTTTATTTAACTGATGTATCCAAATCCTCAAACAACTCTTTATTTCCAGTGATATGGTTACTACAACCACTATCAATAAACCAAAATTTACTTGCATTTTCTTGAGCTACATGACATGTAATAAACAATGTCTTAGAACTACTCTTAAAAAAATTTGCATTCTACTTTCTCATATCTGCTTGTTTCTTTTGGCATTCATTTGCAAAGTGACCATATTTTTTGCAGTAAAAACATTGAATCTTTTATTTGTCATACCTTTGTGATGCTTGATTGTTATTGCTTTCCTTTGAGCTGAAATTTTGATTTCTCCTTCCTCCTGGGTATTGATTCTTTCTTTCTTCTCTTTGAAAATTATTTCTTCCTCTTCCTCTTCCTCAAAATCTTGGAATTCCTCTTCCTCTTCCTTTTCCAAATGTCATTTGTGCTTTGAATGCATGCTCTAATGAGGTGTTTTCATTCCTGTTCAACCTGTCTTCATAACTTTTCAAGGAGCCAACCAACTCATCCATAGAATATGTAGTCAAATATTTACATTCTTCAATTACCACAACAATTGCATCAAATTTACTAGGAAAACTTCTTAAAACCTTTTCTACAACTTTTTTATCTTCTATCTCATCACCATTTTGTCTTATTTTATTAATCAAATCCGCAACATGATACGTAAATTGATCTATTGAATTAGAATCTTTCACTTGCAATTTTTTAAATTCTCTTCTAAGTGCTTGGAGTGATGTCTTTAGAATGTCCCATGCTTGCTTGGTTGTAGTGGCTAGTTTAATCCTTCCAACAACTGAATCATCCAATGCTTGCCCAATTATTTGCAAATCTCTTTTATTCTTTTTCTTATTTTCATCAATCTTTTTCTTTTCATCAACACTCAAAATAGAGTCATCTTGTGGTTCAATATAGCCAATCATTACTATATCTGATAACAAATATGAATCAAATGTTAATTTCATTCTAGATGCCCAATTATCATAATTTTTCCTAGAAAATATTGGAATTATAGGTTGATGAGACATCAAGGATAATTTTAAGGATGGAAATTTATTTTAAAATGTAGAAACCTTGGCGAATCTTACTAATCCTTCATATGCCAACTATAAATGTTTGGTGAAATTTTTGTAAAAATGTTCAAATTTCTAAGGATTTTATATAGCTTTTATAAAATTTTGGTGATTTTTTGATCCAGGTGGATATCAGTGGCCACCCACCTTCTCCAACTGGACCAAAACATGTTTCTGGCAATTTTGGTAATTTACTATTTTTAGCAGTTTTTAACTTCCGGGGCCATTTTGAGGCCCTAAATGATGTTTTTTGAGAAAACGGGGAGCAACATGGATCATATATCATGTTGCTCACCCAAAATTTGTAGTTCTCGGATAGATCTTTCCAACGAGTTATCAAGCGCCCCAAACAAAGATCGTATGCAAAAGTTACGCCCTTGGGAAGTTGACGTATCAACTACCCCCATCGGGGCCCACAAACCTTTTGGTTTTTCATCATCCAGGGTTGGGGTTTTGGATTTTACTTATGTTAAAAAGGACCTTAGAGCCTCATTGTAATAATCATCTTCTTGCGAATGCGAGTAGCCATCACATCTCTTCTCAGAGATAAGCTACCACCATTCTAGCGAGTCTTTCACTCTGTACTTTTACAGTCTCTGTACATTTATTTCATTAATAGAAATCGTGTATTACTATATATCTGTGACTCTTGTTATATTTACGCTATATCTATGTTATATTGTTGTCTCTCTTGCAATATCTCTGAATATTTTTGTGTTATATCTCCGCTCTCATTTCGTGCCGAAAATAATCCGGATCATTTTTAAAGTAAAATAATTTTATCCTATAGAATTTGGGCAAATCATTTTAAAAATAACGAATCTCGTTTTTGGAAAAACCATGGAAAATTAGCCCATGAGAGAAATTTAGCCCCTAAAATCATCCATGTGATACATGCGTGAGGCCATTCTTCTAGTTTTTTATTTTTTATTTTTTTAAATCAATCCCAAAAACAATTTTCAGCAAAATTTGAGCTACACAATAACACTCACACGATGGACAAATACTGCCATAGAATTTCCTCCAAGCACCAGTCGATGGGCAGTTCCTCATCTCACCGTGTATTCAAGCCTTCATTAAGTTACACACACCAACCAAAACAACAATAAAACATAACCTGTTGCTCCACCAAATATCTGTCAATACAGTCTGTAAATTTCACCAAACAAAACCTATTAGTAAATGCAACTTTGACACTTGATCTGCACCTTATTAAAAAATGCCTTTAGAAATCAACATTGTGTTGTTCAAGGAACACTTCACCTTTCTCACAACAGCATCAACAGAGTCCCACACTATGAACAACACTCACATGAAGGCATCAACAACATATTTCTCAATGATGCCAATGATTCCTCTAATTAGAATGAGGACTATACTCTCTTCACACTCCAAATGATGGTCGGCCTCTCACCTTAGCGCTAAATAGAAGACAACATTTCTTGGCAGCAATGGTTTGAGCCCACCTCCTCTCTACCTGGTCTTAGTAGTAAACGATCTAGGGGCACATCTGGTTCAACACATCGAACACATCGATCTGGGGTCTTCTCTCATCCACTGCCGCTCTTCTCTTAGGATCCTGGGTCTCACAACCTTCACAGTAGTCAGATGCTTCATGGCTCTCATGACCCTCACAGCTCTCCTGGCTCTGATACCATGATGAAGTGGGAAGAAGCAAAGGAAAACAAAGAAAACTGAAAAACACACTGAAAATTTTTATTGCCATGCTAAAAAGATTACACCCGCCTCTTATTTATAGAGCTTTTTTAGAAGGATCCCGAAGATCCAGAGACTTCACGGAGCAGGAAATATCTAGAAGACATGTCAGTAAATATGGCGATGGAAGAATATGAATAGGTGGTTGATGGAAGAATCGGTTTTAAAAACGATTGGTAGAAATTAACCCAAGCAATAATTTGAGAATTGCCTTCCTCTTTCACACAATAAAGAATCTTCAAATAAGATTTGACTTTATAGGTTTTACTATTATATAGTTATCTAACATTTGTTGGTATAACTTCTAAATATTACTTAGAAGTAAATCCAATCATTGATTTAGAAAATGAACAATATACTCAATGAAAAGTTATGATTAGTAAATAAAAATAAATGAAGAAGAAACCATCAAAATGAAAACATAAACTATAAATCAATTGGAATGGCTCATTTGGTTTAACATGGGGAGAACCACCCAACGGTGGGTATAAGTTGCTCTCACTTTTTCTTATCATTTCTTCCAAAAACTATATACCACTAAAATGATGTGTACAATTCTCTTTTATAGAAGAATCAGTCTCCTTTCATAAGGGTGTGGACCATTAGGAAAATTGCCATTGCGGTGATTTTCTTGTTTGCTTCTAAATAAATTTTGAAAAAGTTGGTGTGACATTGTTCTAGATGATTTATTGTGTGGTATATATATATTCCCTTTAAAGTTGTGCATTGCTTCCGAGAAAGGTTACCGAAATTGTGAGAATAATAAAAAATCAATTGAAATTCGAGTGGCTAATAAAAAATCAATTGATATATGTAACTTATCACATATTGACAATTTGGTGAAGAATCAATCTTGTCATAACCTTGGCATGTTTTATGTGGACACGTCCACAATATCCTAGCGTTACTTTACTTAAAGTAAAAGTTGTTACAGGAGGAGACTTATGTGTCATTCTTGTTGTGGAAGAAGAATGTGAATTTTGAGTTTGATTGAAAACTGGACCAGTCACTACTTCCTTTTCAAGTCCTTCGGAAGTCGAATCTAATCTTTTTCTGGTCACTGGAAAAAAGACGATTTAGAGAGGCCATTCACGGCATTCTTTTTGTCACAAGCAAAGTCCGTGATTCGATTATGCCACTGCAATTCACGAAAAACAAAATTGACTGAGAAGATTATGCCATTGCAATTCACGAAAAACAAAATTGACGGAGACACAAACAAGTGGTATCCCTGAATGGGCATTCGTGTAAACGACAAAACAAAATCGACTCCATCGAGGAAAAAACCCTAACGTCGAAAATTTCCTTTCACATGTAAGAATTTCGTCATTATTAACAAATCGGATTTTTTTTTTCAAATTGCAATGCATAAAACTTCGATTATGTCGAAAAACTTCGCCGAATTCAACGCAGATATAGAACGGAAATAAAAATCGGAATTACTATACTATACTTTTAGCTTAATGCCGAAGGAATTATATCCATGAATGCACTGAATGCGAAAAAAAGAACTGAAGTAGGTGAGACACTGTAGTTAGTGCGAACCGGTAGAAACCATTTCCGTTTCGTGAATTGAGTGCTTTTGGATGAGTCAGAAACCAATTTCATCATTTCAAATCCCTCTCCACTCACCCCCACTAAATCTTCCGTCCAAAAATCGACTCTCTCTGAAAAGAAATTACAACCAGAAAGCGAATACATATGAATGTTCCACCCAATTATCATGAGAATATCAACTTTCTCTCCAATACTAAGTACATCCAAATTACTATC
>JASDQU010101971.1:322006-355625 GCA_032191745.1 Picea mariana
TCGAGTTCATTTATTAATTACTTGTCATTATAGATGAGTGATTTTTTTGAAACTTCAAATAAGTATTATCTAAACATTTATAGACTTTTATCAAAATTGAGTCAAGATCATTACTATAAATTCCAAAATCTCGTATAAACATAAATATAAAATGATCAACCCATCAAATCTAGGGGCACATAAATACAATATACAATATGGAGAAGATAATTTAATTCATAATAAAAAATATATTCATTGGGCTCACTAATTAGGCATTATACCACATACATTTGTATTGGGGGTTTAAAATTATAAAACACAATATTATATATATGTGTGTGGGGGAAGTGGTGGGGGGTTAATGAATATGTGGCTTTAAACTATGTTGGTCAACACACTTTAAGATCCATAATGACTTATTCATTTTTTTCATCTTTGTTATTCCATGCCTCAAACCCTCTTTGCAACACATGAAGCTCTCCCATTTGTAGGAGTTTAGACAGATTCTTAGACATTACAAGACTCGACATATCCCCCAAATCTCACATGTCAACATGTTTTGTGTATTCTCTCATTGATCTAGGATCCACCAAAATTTAGGATTTAACCAAAAATTTGATTAGAAATTGAAGTTTTGACCAAGACATGAGAAAATTGTCTAGTGGAAGTACTTTGTAATGAATCCCTGTCGGGTAGAAACAAACAATTTGCATATGAATCTATGCATGTAGCTTCTAGAAATCCACACCTACTAATGAGTGTGATGTAAACATTGATATATTGATGACTCAAAATCCAACCTCTCTTCTACCAATCCATTTGATCTATGTATTCTTTGGGAAAGAGAAGATGTTGCGTGATATGGGTAACATGGACCTCATTGGGTGATGAAAAAAGTATAATGTTGTTAGAATCGCCATCAACCTCCAACTTGTTAGTTGGTTAAATTAAAATAAGAGAAAAAAAGGAAAAAATGTAGTTCGTCACCTTTTATAATACACATATGAAGCTTATAAGAGTTGTCTCATGTCACCATATGTTGGGCACAAGCCCATTTTGGGGAAAAGACTAATTTTGGAGAATAAAGCGCAAAGAAAGAAAAGACAGCTGGCAGGAAAAGCAACACGTGCAAGGTAAACATGCGTGCATAGGAGAAAAGCATGCGAGGCACACATGCAAAAAAACCTAACCATGCTAGGGTTAGGGTTTTGGTAAGAGGATGTAATAGTTGATAAGCCAAAAATAAGTATAAATAGGTACCTAGGAGGTCTAGGTTGGGGTTCGAAGAGTTGGATAGGGGTTCAGTGTGATTGTAACTCTAGAATGTAAGAATGACTGTAAAATCTGAGATTGTTTTGTAAGTTGTTGAGATGGAGAGAGAAAATAAGGTAGATCTTGAGGGTTACATCATAGGTTGAGGAGCCTGGTGTGATCTAGTCTGCCTCATTGTAGACATTGACCCAAATGATCGAGGATTGTAAGGCACGCAATGCCATAATTTTGGAGAAACCATAATAAAAGAGCAAAGCAACCAAATCTTTGTGGATGTATCCTAAGAGGGGGTGAACCACGGTAGATCATGTGTTATGTGGATTCATTATTTCTTATTTCTTTACTGTCAATGATTAGCTAGTAGATGAATGCATGAATGGGTTAGCTAGATCCGATTGTGTCTACATGCATGAATAAGAATGACAAAATGTGTAGTATAGATGAATGTTAGAGTAAATAAATAAAGATCACAAGGTTCAATTCCAGATCCCCACTCATTCCCAGATTGCAAGCACCCGAGCATTGCAACCACCAATAGAAATATCTTGGGTGAGACTGCGTAGTGCACCCTGTGTATCGCACTGGCTTCTGGTTTACCAGGGAGGCAATAGTTTTAGAGGGTTTTGTTCAAAACCATAGTAGATCTAAACTTGGGTCAGCCCAAGAATGGTAGCAAGAGAGAAGTAACCAACAAATGATTCTGTTGCCAGTTAGAACATAATGGGATTGAGTGAATGAGATCTGGTGAAGAATCATGAAAAGAATCTCAGATCTGGTGAAGAATCGTGAAAATAATCTCAGATCTAGGGAGGAAACATTAAAAGAATGAAAATATAGAAGGGGATGTTCAGACCATGGAATCCAACGAAGGCAGAGATTGAAAGTTGGTTGTAAAAAAAGGAACTAGAATTTGCGCAGAAAGATAACAAAAGCCCGAAGTTAATACCGCACAAATATGTGGACAAGTACGTGTTTAGTGACTTGCATGAGGTGGTTTTTCTGTGATTTCTCACATGTATTGCAGGAGTGGCTGTTGAGGCTTAAATATAATCATCCTATGAATCGCATCAGACAGATCGAGTGTAACCTTGTAGAGATCGTGAAGTTACAACAAGTAGACAAAAAATTCATGCGCGCAATAGATTTACGGATAGACAGTATTGTCGCAGGCTTGATCACAGAATTTGCAGTAGATACCGCGAAGTCTTACAATGCAACAGAGAAAGAGTTCCTTAAGGGACCTAGAGGTAGGTATATTAGATTGTTGTATACTTCCATCAATAGTTTACTATATAACAAAGGTGTAATGACAATGGCATAAGACAACTAAACTTCCATACATTCATGGGGGAGGGGGGGAAGCACTCACTAGAGTTGGAAGGATGGAGGGAGAAATGGAGAAGGGAAAGAAGGAGGCCATGGACCCAATCTTGATGGAGGAAGATTATATCAAGTAGATAATGGAAACAACTGGAAAGACGCGCAGTGGAACAACCTACCAATATAAGATGAATAATAAAAAGAGAGCCATAGCTGAGAGAGAGGGCTTGGAAAGTGATGAATAAGAGGTAGAGGATCTCCATGCTGTGGAGAAGATTGATAAAATCCTTCACGTGACATATGAAAGTAAAATAGGCGGTCCAAGGGAAGGAACCAAAGGAAGAACTCCCATCCATGTCAGTGTCAGTGTGGAACTCATAAACCCATGTGCGACTAATACACCAATAAGAACACCACCATTTAGAAAACTGAATTTTAGTGGAAGGAAGACAACATGAAGTACATCTAGTCACAATGTAACAACTGGAGGATCCATTTAAGGAAGTAGTAGTTAAGGATATACACCATGTAGAGGTCGTAGTCCAACACAGTTTGCAATGGCAGGACATGATCCCACCATTAGGTTACCAGAATTCAAGGGAGAAGCATTAGAGGATCTTGAAAAGCACTTATTTATCTGTGAGAATATTTGGGAAGCAAAGCATATCATAGATGAGGATAGAAAACTTGTGCAGTTAGCTATCACACTAAGAGACCACACACTTGATTGGTACATGAGATTAGCTGCAAATAGTCCACCGGGAATAACTAGAATGATTGCAGAGGTCAAGAAGCTACTAATAAATGAATTTTGAAAGCCTAGTTTTGAAGATCAATACATGAATGAGATGATTGAGATCAGACAGAAACCAAGAGACATTGTTTGGGAGATCGATCAGAGGTTCAAACAGTTGAAGGGTAAATTCAAATGTTTCATGATTGACATGAAGCATAAACATCTCTTTGTGAACTCACTATTACCACATCTAAAATACCCTTTGAGGCAACAAAAGTTTCAAACTCAAGGAGAGGATTTATAGGAAACCCTATAATTGGAAGGGAACCAGTATCAGAAGACATATCCAACAATAGAGGAGCTGAAGGAGGATCTGAAGAACCTCACATTCCAACTAAACCAGAATAAGAGAAAAGAGAAAAGAGAAGTTGTGTGGTGTACCACATGCAATAGAGAAGGACATCACAAGTATGAGTTCCCAAATTTCACGCAGTACATGGAAACAAGGCTACCAAACCCTTTTCCAATAGGAGGACCTTGGTGCGAGATCTGTAAAACACATGGACATGATCCATATCATTGTCCAATGATGCAAAACTATCAGATAGTACCCAAGAGTTCATACTGTAACTTTTGCAAGTCAGTGGGCCATGATGACAAAGACTATAGGATGATGGAGATGATGAGGGAAAGAACATCATACACCTATAAGGTGTAGGAAAAAATTATGATAGGGCAAGTTGCACCATAGTTTAACCAAGTACCAGTCCCATATAACACTACACAAAAATAGTATAACGCTGTGCAACCACAATATGATAACACACAACCACAATATAATCCCACACAATATAATCAGGTACCTCAATACAACACACCATGAGGAATCGAGCTACAGAGGTGGAGGATGAGGTAGAGGAGGATTTGGAAGAGGCATAGGACCGGTGGTATGTCATAACTGTTAACAACCATTACACTATGCAAGGGAATTTTCACTTCCACTTGCGACATGTATGTATTGTCGCACATGATATCATGACACATAAGACTGTTCGACACTATTGGGGAAGATCCAGGAGAAGAGGAATCTGAACAATCATAATGTACAGTGGATATCTACATAAGCTAGAGAGAATGGAAGAAATATCAACATAGTCACGCGCGGAGGAGCTAAAATAGGACCTGACGTAGTATGACAAGATCCAACACAACACCAATGGGTGAAGAAGAATGCCAAACCACAGAAGCAGTTTGATGCATAGAACGAAAATGAGACATTCAAGGAAGCAAGACAATAATATATTAGGCTAGATATTGCATCTACATCAACTGCGCAACATACTTAGGATGTACCAACGTATGAGATGCCTTCATCATTGGATCACACTAATGAAGCACAACTCCTAGGACAAGTAAGTACTATTAAGGCTTTTCTACAATCTTGTGTTAAAATACTAAATGATCCATCATCTATTAAAGTATTACAAAATATGTTAGAAATATGTAACAAAGAGGTAGAGGGGAAGATATATTATAAAACAGTTAATCACTTGCATGCAAGGAGGAGAACAAGTAGAGAATTCAGACTGAATGCCAACATTGGAGAATTCAACATGGGGGATATTATATTATATTTAGGCTCTGAAGTAAATGTGTTACCCAAGAAGACATGACAATGTATGGGAGAGACCACATTAGGATATTCACCTGTTCAACTGAAGCTAGCAAACCAACACAGAGTCCTACCAATTGGAAGGCTTAAAGGAGTCAAAATCGACTTGGATGGAGTGTGCACAAAGGAAGACTTTGAAGTCATCGAAATAGTAGATGGTACAACATCTTATCCAACATTGCTTGGACTGTATTGGGAATTTGATAACCAGGCCATAATCAATTTAAAGACAGTAAATATGACATTTGAGTCAGGAGAATATAGAGTTGTTGCGCCATTATACCCTTCAGAAGGAGAAAGATTTGTAGAACCAAGTTTTCTGGATTTAGAAGAGATAAACCAGTTGTACAGAACCACCGCACACACAGAAGATTATGTATACCCAATTGCAGTGGGGTACTCAGCTGGAGAAGTATCACATCATGTGATTCAGACTCAGATACAGGGTTGTAGAATTGGTAGTCGAGATTACATGAAGTATCCACAAGAAGGTATGCAATAATAAACCAAACAGTAAGATGGGTAGGTGCAGAGATAAGATAACCTCCCAGTTTTCATGGGGTGAATGACTTAGAAGAATTCGTAACAAGATATGAATACGAGGTTTTAGAAAATCATAGGTTATTATCCCTGTACATATCACTCAAGAAAACATCTATAAGATGGTGGGGTGCGCACAAAGAGACAGTTAAGGACTGGTACCAATGTAAGTGATTACTGCGCATTAGATTCAACGCATAACAGGGAAGCAATGAGATGCAGAGATATGATGGAAAAGGGACAACAATAGAAAACTTGGAGAAGTGTAGAACACTATGGAGAATGACATCACCAGAGGAATGGCCTCATCACTTCATTCACACATTAGAAGGAATTCCATCAAAATGGTATGTAGAGCATGAACTGTGCAGAGGCACTGCAGAATGGACAACATTACAACATAATTTTACAATCACTTTTTCATTTGAACATGATAACCCCAACATTGATTCATCACTCAAAAGAATCAGAGGGGTGATATTTATTAAGGAACCAGAGGTTGAAATTATAACAGAGTATCAACAATAGAACAAATAGACAGTTGAGGAACTATTGTCATGCTACCATGTGCAAGAAGAAGCACCAAATGAAGATGACCCGCGCAATATCCAAATTACAGAAATTGAAGGAGAAATACAGGTGGAAGGCCCATCTCTATAATCAAACGTATTTTTTGTGCCAATCAAGGTGAAGAAAGTAAATATCGAGATAAATGATAACCCCAAAATGACCAGCATTGGAGATTACTGGGATGAACAAACAATAGAAATAATAACATAGTTACTGTGTGAGTACAGTGACCTGTTCCAAACAACCTTTACAGAGATGAAAGGCATAGAAAGATATCTAGGAGAGATGAATATATCTCTCAAAACTGAGGCTAGATATGTCAGAAAATGATTGTATAGAATGAATCCAATATATGAGTAGAAAGTAAAAGCAAAAAATGATAGAATGTTGGAAGTTGGTATCATAGAGCTAGTAGAAGAATCATAATGGATAATCCTAATGGTAGTGTAGGAAAAGAAAAAAGGAGGGATAAGGATTTGTGTGGATCTCAGGAAACTGAATGATGCTTTCCTACATGATCCTTTTCCCACCCCTTTTACTGATGAAGTCCTAGAGAATGTGGGAGGTAAAGAAGCATATTCATTCACAGATGGATTCTCAGGCTACCAACAATTAAAAATAGATCCAAAAGATAGGTATAAGAATACCTTTTCCATGGAATGGGGATCCTATCAATACATAGTCATTCCTTTTATATTGAAGAATGCACTAGCAATATTTTCAAGAGTAGTCATAGCTGCATTCAAAGAATTCATCCACCAGTTTTTAGAAGTGTACCTGGATGATTGGACAATATACAGTCTATTGAAATACCATGTAGAGGTGTTAAGCCTCATGTTGGAAAGATGCAGTAAATGACAGATATCCCTGAACATTAAGAAATTCATATTTTGGACACCTTTTGGAATTTTATTGGGTCAATAGTGTGAAAACAAGGCTTTCTAGTAGATCCTGCCAAGATTGTAGTCATCGTTAACTTACCACCATCCAAATATGTGTGCCAGTTGAGAGAAACAATGGGACACACATGATACTACAGGAAATTCGTAAAGGGGTATGTGTATATCACTGCATCGATGGAGAAACTATTGAAGAAAGATAGCAAATTCCAGTGGAATGAGGAGTGTTAGCGAGTTTTGGACACTCTAAAATAAAAAAATGGTCACGAAACCTATACTAGTATTCCCAGATTGGGAAAAAACAATTCACGTGCATGTGGATGCATCATCCATAGGACTTGGAGCTATTTTGGCGAAACCAGGAGCAGGGGAATTGGATCATCCTATAGCATTTGCAAGAACAAAATTGTTAGAGTCAGAGAAGAATTACAATACCACAGAAAGAGAAGGCTTAACAATGGTATATGTACTTCAGAAGTTCAAACACTATTTACTTGGAAAACACTTCAAAATTTTTATAGACCATTCAACCCTCAAATACCTAGTCAACAAGCCATTGTTGGTGGGGGGGGGGGATCTGTAGATGGTTACTGTTGTTCCAAGAATTTGATTTTGAAGTGATAGTCAAAATAGGGAAGTTGAATGCAGGACCTGATCACCTGTCAAGAATCACCAATGGAGAGGAACCTACAAATTTAGAAGACAACTTCCCTGATGCGAAGTTATTTTTAGTCTAAGTAGATGATGAATATTTTGCTGACAACATTGAATACTTAAGTATAGGAACCGCGCCACAAGATGTTAACACTGCATAGAAGAAAAATATGGTTGTCAGAGTTGCAAACTATCAATTGATTGTAGGAAACTTATACAAGATGGGCACAAACAACATTTTGAGAAGATGTGTACTGTAACATGAGAGGCCTAGGATTTTAGCAGAGGCCCATGAGGTAATAGCTAGAGGACATTATGCAAGAAAATCTACTATGCAAAAGGTATTGTACGTAGAACTATAGTAGCCAACCATTCATAGAGATGCTAAGGATTATTTCCAGTGATGTGATATATGTCAGAAGATTGGTAAACCTAATAGAAGGGATGAGATGCTCCTAAGACCACAAGTAACCTTGCAAGTATTCGACAAATGGGAAATATAATTTGTGGGACCAATTAACCCACCAACGAAAATTTCAGGAGTGAGGTATATCATTATTGCAACATAATACCTAACAATATGGGAAGAAGCAACACTAGTAAAAGATTGCAGCGCAGATACATCAACACATTTCCTGTTTGAGAAAGTGATCACTAGATTTGGATGCTAAAGGATTTTGATGAGTGACCAAGGTACTCACTTTATCAACAGTACTATCAAGGCTATGAATGAGGAATTTGAAGTCTACCATCAGAAGAGTACACCATATCACCCTCAATAAAATGGAATAGTGGAATCCTTTAATAAGATCCCAGAGAATGCCTTGAAAAATATTTGCAATATTAACAGGGACGATTGGGACTTGAATATACCAACAGTATTGTGGGCATACATGAGTACATGCAAAAAGTTGACATGAAAGACACCATTCAGGTTAGTGTATGGACAAGAAACAGTGGTGCCATTAGAATTCCTGGTACCCAGTCTGCACGTAGCAACAATTACCAACACGATAGAACGAGGCATAGTAAAAAAAATGCTAAATCAACTGATGGAGATGGAGGAAGATAGGATTCTAGCAGGATTTCACCAAGAAGTTCAAAAAGAAAGAGATAAATCTTGGAATGATAGACATATCAAGAGGAATATTTTCAAGGAGGGAGACCTAGTATTGGTGTATGACACTAAATTTATTTATCATCCAGGGAAATTTAGAATGCATTGGTTGGGGCCATATGAAGTAAAGACTGTCACAGATGGAGAAAATGTACAACTAAATTTTTTGAAAGGAACATAACTGAAAGGAATGATCAATGGGAGTCGACTGAATCTGTATATGGACAATTGACTTCCTAGTACTTAAAAATTTACCACACAGTAAGAGAACATGTACATAGTCTATTCTAGTAGAAGTTAAGTCAGAGAAAAAAAAAGAAGAAAGTTGTGTGTAGAAGTTCTTGCACCAGACATCAGAAGACCGCGCGCAACAAAAATGGACTCAATGCGATGAAAAGAAAATTTCCGCATGCAACAGCTACATGACACATCGTTCACTAAGGAAAAATTACAACAAAAGATACCCTGCTCACTTGGAAATCTCAACGCTCTACAAAAAGGACCAACGGTCAGAAAAAGCAAAAATTTGAAAAATGGCGGTTATGGAAAAAACATGCCAATTGGAAGCAATTATGGAATTCAATGAAAAAGTATGCATAAAGCTCCATTACATTAATTAAATCTAGGGAAGCTTCTCCAAGAATTTTCATGACTTTCCTATATAAAGGGGAAACATGGGAAACATAGGACTCATTGTGAAATCATGAAGTTGCAGAGAAATAGAACACGCAGAGTGGAAGGGAGTTGGTGAACAATTCAGAGAGAAACAATGAAGGATTAGTCGATAGAAAATAACCAGTACCCATGATGGCACCACCAAATATGGGTGCATCGAGCCAAGCAGGAAGGAAAACCCGAAGTAGATGAGCACCATAGGGGGCAGTAGAAGTCGTGCGGGAAACCAAACAAATTGAGGAATTCGTCGATGTCAACAAAATTATTTCACCCTTTGAAGAACCCATAGACCCTACGCCAGTGGTTGAATAAAGGCAGGGTCCAACCACGTCAACCATGGAAGTCGACTTGGCTAGTAGTGCGCATGGACATCCCATGCATAACACAGGAAACCCACCAGAAATTGTGATGGCTGAAGGGACCCAACAGGAAAATGGCCAAGCTACTACACAAATAGAGGTGATAGTACCCAAAACCACTAGAGGAAAAACCACATAGAAATAGGAGGGTCTGGTAGAAGATATCACTGGCCAGCCAGACCCTGACGTAGAAAGAAGACATATGGAGGTGGGATCTTAAGCCAACAACCCAAATGGAAGGGGAAAAAGCCTATGGAACGATCTCCACGTAGGTATCCTGATGCAAAAATTGTACCCCTACGCATTCTAAAAGGAGTGGAATTAACCATGCCAACACTACTAGGTTGCGTGGAGAAGATAAAATACTCGGATCACGATGTGGCCGACATAGGAAAATTTCATGAATTTGCTCAACATGTTTACTTATATAGAATAGGGATAGGGCCCTTTGGAGATCCCATTCTACAACCAAAGCTATGGGCAACTGACCTAGCAAACACGAGGATCCTAAACCTATTGGATATTCCCCAGTTTGGAAGGGGGAAAAAGGTGAACAAATGCATCAAGTAGTTGATAACGATCATCGATGGAGGATTCCTATGGATGGAATAACCCATCTCCAAAGACGTAGAGTTGATAGAATTAATCACAGGACTACCATCAATGGATGAGAACCCTGCATAGTACCTGTATGACAAAACAAAAGATAAGACTTTGGATGAATAAATTAAGAGGAAATACGGGACAAAGAGGGGCTTGCGCAGGATTATTATTAAAAGGATCAGCAACGTCGTGACATGGATGGCCACCAAACTCATGGCCTGTAAAATGATGAGGAAGTGTCACAAGGAGGAAGTCCCTATCGGGGTCATCACAACTGCAACGTAGTGCACGAATGGCACATCGTTCATTTGGGCCCCTTACTTGCTGAATCTATTCCTTGAGGACTGCAAAGACATGCAGGACCTCGACACATAGTTCCACTACTTGTGGCTACTTGTGGCTACTCATGCTAATCATGTTGATGGGGTGGAGGGAACCCCCATATTCATACTTTTGTGACCATATAGGTTGGTGTTGTGCAAAACAATACACGTCATTGCGGAGAAATTGAGACCCCAAGAAAAAAATCATAAACATGGGTACCTTTGCCAGGTATTTTGTAGAAACACATGAAAGCATAGCCAACACTTGGCAAATTACCCCGGATGTGGTCACGCAGTACAATGACATAGCCAATTTCTATGCAACAAGGCACAATATGTGAATCCAAGCATACAAGGACCTAGAGAAGGAGTGGATACAATTAAGGTACTGTGTCAATGAGGATGACATAGACATGGCCATGCGGGACTGGTATGATGAATGAAGGGTCCCAGTACTAACCCAAGAAGTTACAAAGAGCATAGAAGTAGACACTATCATGCCTAAGAAATAGACAAATTTGGGGAAAACCACCCAAAATCTGACACATCAAAACAAGGGGAGTGCACCGAAGAAAAATACACAGGTTGCTGTCACATACCCACTGTGGCGTAAAATATTTTCGCCTTTTTCTCGAAGGACAAAATCCCCAAGACCCTATGGGCTTAGCACAGGCTGTAGACACCACCTCTGACTCGACAGAGCCTCTGCGTAATCTTCCGATCTTAAGGATAGTTCAGTTTCTTTTATGAGGCGAAATGGCTTCTTTTGATTCCTTGGTGGAAATCTCGATTCAATTGATCCACAGGTCCTTCGGAAGTTCCCCTGTGCAAATCAGCACAGGGTGCGAGCTCTATGACTCCCAAGAGACCACGGAACTATGACCAAGTCCTATTTCCAAAGGCGCATGTTGCAACTCGCCATCTCACGAGTTCACGAGTTGAAGCTCTCGACTCCTCCTTTCCAACCTCGTGATACCCGAGATCGAGAAATGGGTATATCTCCCTTCTATCAGCACCCTCTGCACATGACTGCCGGCTAGGCTAGATGTTATCTCCTCTCACTATTCGCCGCTTTGTGAGTTCGACAGTTGAACTCTCGTGCTCTTATCCCGTGAATCTCAGAGACACGAGAAGTCAACAGAGTGTTGAATCCCTTCTCCTAGCGACGCGTGTCCACCTGTCAATCGCGTGGGCCCCACCTTGAAACTCTTCCACTTGTTCTCTCACGCTCATCTTTCGGAACTTCACTACTCATGAAGTTGTAAATGACTCCTTTCAACCTTCGAACTCCCTAACACGCAATAGGCGATGGGGTTCCTGATCCAACGGTCCTCCCGTTCTCTGGATCCAACGGTTGTCTCTGCTCCTCATGACTTCACCAATCGCGACTTGGAGCACTCCACCTTTGGGATCTTACCTTGCAGACCTTCGAGTTCGCGAGATCCTTTGATCTCTGCCACCTTTCCTCCAACATGGATGGTCCCGATCCTCTCGCGACTTCGTCACTCACGAGGTCAAGAGACTTCCTCCTCTGACTCCCGATGTCTGAATCCCCGATAGAGAGGATCTCGCAACATGTGTCCTCCCACAGATGGACGACTCTGATCTTTTCGCAACTTCGGAACTTCGTGACCCCAAGGGTTTAGTCTTCCTCCTCCAAACTCCCGAATCCCCGATACGCGAAATGGTCAGATCTCACAGCTATCCTTCCTCTTTGATCAATGGCCCAGATCACATCGTGATCTCACGACTCGGGAATTCATGACTCCAAGAGTCCGGTCTTCCACCTCCAAACTCACGAATCCCCGATACGTGAAATGGTCAGATCTCTGCCACCTATCCTCCAACATGGACGGTCCCAATGTTTTTGGGACTTTTGGGACGTAGTCGAATTCACTCTCTCGCCTAATTAAAGGTTAAGATCGATGGCTTATAGGGCTTCTATGGGTCCCTGGGATCTACGGTCCAGGATCCCATCGCTATTCGTGAAGGAAAAAAGGGTGAGGTGTTAACGCCTGCACTCCTTCTCTAGATCCATCGGTGTTGATAGGCTTGGGGTATTCTCGAAAGGATTCTGACCGTTCATTTATCAAGCGATAGGGTATTTTCTTTCTATATTTGAATCTTGATATCCCTTCTGAGCTTGAACCACGAAGTTCAAACTCTCGGAGCTTTAGGCTCCCATGACCCCGAAACCTTAGAAAGCTACTCTTTCTTGCGTAAGGGTTCCAGAACCAGACTGTATGAACCCTCAGATGGTTCTCGGCCAATCACCCTTGATCTTAATCGAGTTTCTGGTAAGGTTCAGTATAGTTACAAGGTTTATGGGGTAATTCTCGGAAAAGAGTACTATCAAGGGGCCTTCCCAGAATATTACGAGAAATTAAGCAATTAAGACGATTCTCGGTGGAGCGAACTCATGTCCCAGACTTAGTCATTCGTGCAGAAAACAACTATGGCATGTAAGCATACACAGGCATTCATTCTATCAAATCAAACGTTAGGTAAACACTTTCTATTCAGAACTATTTGCAAGCACATAAAACTGAACATGCGATTTTGGTATTAACTTCAAATAACACTTATCAAAAATAACACCAGGGGCTATGCAACTGCTGAGAGGGGTGTCCGTTTCCACCCAACCGTAGGCTCAACGACTCCCAGCAGATTTACCACTAGCCACCCCTGAGCTGAGACCACGATGTTGTGAGACTGTGTCTCTATTTTCCAGTGACTAGGAGCGAAGGTTACTCTCCTTCCTCTCTGCTATCACCTACTATGCATATCACCAGAGCTCTCTTCTTCCCCTCGTGTGTATATCCCCTTCGCTTCTCCTTCACACCTTATCCTCTTGTGAGGTTGCATGTGGCACAATTACCCTTGCGCTGGTCAGGTCCGAGACTCTTACGGATGGGCTGGGCAGTTCACCCCCCTCCCATCCCTCATTAATTCATGAGGAGTCATCCACCTACCAACATGCAAGTAATTAATTCTGGGACAGCGAGCCACTCTTGGTTCTCTAGGCCAGTGAAGACAAAATACAGTATTGGTTTGTCAGTGGAAGTTAACGCCACCATCCCAGGTGCCTTCCACCGCTTTTCTTTAGCCATCGTGGTCTCTTTTTCAACACATTCCCCTCTCAATAGTCCTGTAATTTATTCATATATATATATATATATACATTCATCGACCTTTTCCACAAGGTCCATTCAGATCTCTAAGTTTGCCACAATTACTTGGCCAGTATAGTTATTTTTACAGACTAGGGGAAACAAGGTGTTACAATTTCATCCCCCTTAAAGGAACATTGTCCTCAATGTTCTTAGCTATCAATATGAGATGTATGTACAGAAGTAAACAAAATCGGATATGCCTACCTCATGGCATCCTCCATTTCCCATGTAGCCTCATCTGGGCCAAAATGTCTCCACTGCACCTTGACCTGTGCAATGGTTCGATTCCGGAGTGGGATTTCCTTTCTGTCTAGTATGCATTGAGCCTCTCGTAGAAATTCTCTCTCTAGTTCCACCTAGATCACAGACCAGTCAATTATATGATTAGCATCATGTACATATTTCTTCAATAATGAAACATGGAAAAAATTATGTGCTTTTACTGTGGGAGGAAGTGCTAGCCTGTAGGCCACATGTCCCACTCTATCTAGAATCTCAAAGGGTCCACAATACTGAGGTGCCAATTTGGCACAAGCTCCCATTTTTAGAGAACTTTTTCTAGGTCTAATTATGAGATATACATGGTCTCCCGTTTTGAACTCTCTTGGAGTTCTCTTTTGATCAGCATAACTTTTCTGTCGGTTCTGAGCGACCTTTAGATTTTGTTTTATCTGAGTCACTTGTTGTTCCATTTCTTTCAACATATCAGGTCCAAAAGAAATCCTGTTTACAGGGTTACTCCAGCTGACTAGAGTGTTACACAGCCTACCATAGAGGACCTCGAAGGGACTCATCTTTAAGGATGCTTGGTAGCCGTTGTTGTAGGCGAATTCTACCAATGGCAGGTAGTCTTCCCATTTTTTGGGTTGATGAATTACATGCATCCTTAACATGTCCTCTAATATTTGATTCACTCTTTCTGTCTATCCATCGGTTTGAGGGTGATAGGCAGTGCTAAACAACAACTTGGTCTCTAAACCAGCCATCATTGATTTCAAAAAGTTGGAAGTAAATTTCGTGTCTCTGTCAGACACTATCTCTTTCAGCATACCATGCAGTCTGAATACCTCTTTCATGAATACCTGGGTGATGTTGATTGCTTTGCAAGTCAATTTGATGGGGATGGAATGAGAAGACTTGCTCAATTTATCCACCACTACCATAATGGCATCATTTTGTTTGGTCGATGTTGGTAATCCAGTGATGAAATCCATGGAGATGGTCTCCCATTTCCATTCTAGGATTGGTAAAGGTTGCAATAGTCCTGTTGGGTGTCAATGTTCTTCTTTAACTTGTTGGCATTCTATGCATTTGGCCAAATATCTGGCTATGTCTTTCTTCAATCCAGGCCAATAAAATTGTTTTCTGGTGGCAGTGATAATTTTCTGGTATCTTGGATGACCAATATAGGGTCTTTTGTGTAGCTCATCCATAATGAACCTCTTCAAGTCATCACAGTTTGGAATATACAGTCTATTTCTGTAAGTGAGCAGACCTCCTTCGGTCATCTGGTAGCCTTCATATTTTACACCGGCGGGTTCTTGCTGTAGGTACAGGGTCATGGTCCGAATGAAGGGATCTGTCTCTTGTGCATTTCTGACTCTTTCCTTGACATTTGTCTCACAGATGCTCACTGCTGCCAGATGAATGGTTTTCATGCTTCTGCTAAGGGCATCGACCACCCTATTTTCTTTCCCTTTAATGTGTTTGATTTCAAAATCAAATTCGCTAAGGAGGGCCATCCACCTAGCTTGTCTAGCATTGATCTTTGGTTGATCAAACATATATCGCAATCCACAATGATCGGTCATAAGTACAAATTTTCTTCCCAGGAGGTAATGCCTCCACATTTTCAAGGCATGCACTATGGCAGCCAGCTCTAGATCATGGGTCACATAGTTGACTTCATGCTCGTTCAATTTTCGGGATTCATAACAGATCACACTTCCTTCCTGCATAAGGACTCCTCTGAGCCCTTCCTTACAGGCATCTGTGCACACGAGGAAGTCAGTTTCTGGGTCAACTATTTTCAACATGGGTGCATGGGTCAGTAGATGTTTTAGGGTTTGAAATCTTTCTTCACATTTCTGTGTCCACAAGAATTTTGTCCCCTTTTTCTGGAGGGCAGTGATTGGACAACCAATCTTGGAGAATCCTTTTATAAATATCCTATAGTATCCTGCTAATCCCATAAAGGATCTGACATATGAAACATCCTTCGGGGTAGGCCATTCCATGATAGACCTGATCTTGTCAGGGTCTACTGCTACCCCTTCCTCGGATAGGACATGACCCAAATAATGTATTTTCTTCTGGAAGACGTCACATTTGTTGAATTTAGCATAGAGTTGATGCTCTCTTAGCACTTGCAACACAAGTCTAAGATGCTCTTCATGCTCTTCTTTATTCTAAGAGTATATTAATATGTCATCAACAAAAACTAGCACAAATTTATCTAGAAATTTACTAATTACATTATTCATCAAGCACATAAAAGTAGTAGGGGCATTGGTTAACCCAAATGACACTACCACAAACTCATAGTGACCATACCTTGTCTAGAAAGAAGTTTTATGGATGTCTTCACCCTTGATTCGGACTTGATGGTATCCTGACCTCAAGTCAATCTTTGAGAAAATAGACGCACCCCCCAATTGATCGAATAGGTCATTGATCCTGGGCAAGGAGTACTTGTTCTTTATGGTTACCTTATTGAGTTGTCTATAATCTATACAAAATCTAAGGGTATTGTCCTTCTTTTTCACGAACAGGACTGGTGCTCCCCATGGAGACACGTTGGGCTGAATATAGCCTTTATCCATCATTTCTTTTAATTGCATCTTGAGTTCAACTAACTCGGGTGTGCTCATCCGGTAGGGTGTCCTAGACACTAACACTACTCCCGGTGCAAGTTCTATCGAGAAGTCTATGTCCCTACTCGGAGGTAAACCCAGTACCTCTTCCGGAAACAAATCTCTGTATTCTTTCAGGATAGGGTGATCTTCAGGGCTGGGTTTGTCATCTTTGGTTGTTTTCAATACCTGTATTACATATAGGGTACAACCCTTTCGGCAATACTTTCTCATTTGCAGAGCTGATATTTGTCTCATCGAGACAGGCTTTCAGATCCCTTGAAGGGTTATCCTCTTTCCTTCTTTGCTCACACACTCTAAGGTTTTATGGTAACAATCCAATCTGGCTTTATGGGTAGCTAGCCAATCCATACCAATCAACAGATCATATGATCCTAGGGGTAATACGTTAAGGGCTGCTTGGGTGGGAAATTCACCCAACATTAATTGGCAGGCTGGTATGACCTCTGCTATCCTTCTTTTGGTGCCAGTGGCTAACTATACCATCCATGGCTTGGTATGTTTTTGTGGCTATAGTTTACACTTATCAACAGCTTTAGGGGCTATATAACTCAAATTTGAACAAGGGTCAATTAAAATAGACAATAGATGGTTGGAGATCATACCTTCTATCTCCACCATTGAAGCTTGATGGTCAGCTTGGTTATTATCCAAGGCTGCATAAATCTGTGACACACTCCTAGCCATATCATTGACTATAGTAGCTTCCTGGATGTTATAAATCCTCCGACTATTCTGTTGTCGATGTGGACAGTCTCTCAGGAGATGTTCTTCTTCGCAACCCCAACATTTTAGAGGTTCTCTCTTTGTGTTATCAGTCTTTACTGGTATAGGTCCAGAAGTTTTACTCCCGCCCAAGGAGGGGAAATTCTCCTGGTGTACACTTCGTGCTGGGAAGCTCATACTTGGGTTCTTCTTGTAGTTCTTAAATCCTAGGGATTTTATCCCCTTTTTATGAAATCTCAAACCACTCTTCTGTTTCCAGTCTTCACGAGACTATGTCCGATGTCCATACTATTCATGACAATATGTTGCCTTTCAAATAGTGTCTTCTAAGGTCTTTGTCTCATCAAATTCAATTTTGTTTCGGTAGTCCTTGGGTAGCCCGCTGATGAAGCGTTGCACCTTTGCCTTTTCTGCTTTTATATAAGGAACATACCTCAACAAATCGAGGAATTTGTTGACATATTCCTCTATAGTGAGTTGTCCTAGTTTGAGTTCATAAAACTCTTTAGTCTTCTCGTCGAAATATTTTTCCGACAAATACTTCTTCCGGAAGTATTTCTCAAACTGTTTCCAGGACAGGTCCTCTTCGCGGGCCCCTTTCACATTCTTAAGATCTTCCTACCAGATGGAAGCTTTTCCATTCAGGTTGAAAGTAGCCACTCGGGCCTTCAAATTTTCTGAGAAGTCATGGACTCTGAAGTACTTTTTCAGTCCAAGTAGCCAGGCCTCTGCTTCCTCTCCCTTCTTTATCTCACCATCAAAGGAGGGTAGTTTGGCCTTTCTGAATTCCTCCAATTTATAACCTTTGGAGAATTTTCACTTCTTCTATTTTCTTTGGGAATAAGAACTGGTTCTACTGCTGGAAGAGCCCTCTGAGTTGCCAGCTTCCTTCTCAGAAGAATCATCCGGCACTGGTCCTTTACCTCTGGGGTGGACCTTCCTTGAGGTGCTCCTCTCAGTATGGCCACTAATATGACCATGTTTCTGCATCTCAGGTTCATGCTGCATTTGTCGTTGTAGGTCGGATAAGCTCTGCAGTAAAACTGCATTAATTTCAGTTTGATTTTCTTGTTCTTTCATCATCCTTTCATTGTCGGCCTTGTAGCTTTGCAACTCCACCATGAGACTCCTCACAGTCTCAACTAGATTTGGAGGGGTCCCTACTGCCCTCCTTTCATTAGACTCTTCATCTCTATTGTGGGAGCCTTCTCCCACTTCTTGGCGAGTCACCATACTATGCGTTGATAAATTTCCCACGGTTGATCTTTCACTTGTGTGCAAAAGGAAAAACACTGGTTGTTAGTCAATACTTATATTTATTTATAACTAGTACATAATTCATATTTGCACATGTACACACACACAATAGGGGTTTTTCATTCTTAACTTCGTCTTTTGATTAGGAAGGTCAAGACATGGGGTTACTCTTTTTAAGAGTGTTCCGAATGGAGCTTCTACACAACTTGTTCATGAGCCCAAGTAGGCCAAGTGTTGTAACCATGCCCTGATACCAATTTGTCACATACTCACTGCGGTGTAAAATATTTTCACCTTTTTCTCGAGGGACAAAATCCCTGAGACCCTACGGGCTTAGCACAGGCTACAGACGCCACCTCTAACTCGACAGAGTCTCCTCATAACCTCCCGGTCTTAAGGATAGTTCAGTTTCTTTTATGAGCCGAAATGGCTTCTTTTGATTCCTTGCAGGAAATCTCGATTCAATCGATCCACAGGTCCTTCAGAATTTCCCCTGTGCCAATCAGCACTGGGCGCGAGCTATACGACTCCCAAGTGACCACGACACTATGACCAATTCCTATTTCCAAAGGCGCATGTCGCAACTCGCCATCTCGCAAGTTCATGAGTTGAGGCTCTCGACTCCTCCTTTCCAATATTGCGATACCCAAGATCGTAAAATGGGTATAGCTTCCTTCTGTCAGCGCCCTCTGCGTGTGACCGCCGGCTAGGCTAGACGCTAGCTCCTCTCACTATTCGCCACTTTGTGATTTCGACGGTTGAACTCTCGTGCTCTTATCCTGTGAATCCCTGAGACGCGAGAAGTCAATGGAGTGTTGACTCCCTTCTCTAGGCGACATGTGTCCACCCGTAAATCACGTGGGCCCCACCTTGAAACTCTGCCACGCGTTCTCTCATGCTCGGCTTTCGGCACTTCACTACTTGTGAAGTATTAAACGACTCCTTTCAACCTCTGAACTCCTGAACGCACGAAAGGTGATGGGGTTCCTGATCCAATGGTCCTCTAGTTCTCTAGATCCAACGGCTGTCTCTGCTCCTCACGACTTGGAGCACTCCACCTTTGGGCTCTTACCTTGCGGACCTCTGAGTTCACGAGATCCTCTGATCTCTGCCACCTGTCCTCCAACATGAATGGTCCTGATCCTCTCGTGACTTCATCACTCATGAGGTCAAGAGACTTCCTCCTCTGACTCCCGATGTCCAAATCCCCGATAGAGAGGATCTCGTGACATGTGTCCTCCCACAGATGGATGACTCTGATCTTTTCACAACTTCGAAACTTTGTGACCCCAAGGGTTTGGTCTTCCTCCTCCAAACTCCTGAATCCCCGATACGCGAAATGGTCAGATCTCACAGCTATCCTTCCTCTTTGATCAACGAACCAGATCACATCGCGATCTCGCGACTTGGGACTTCGTGACTCCAATAGTCCGGTCTTCCACCTCCAAACTCATGAATCCCCGATACGCGAAATGGTCAGATCTCTGCCATCTGTCCTCCAACATGGACGGTCTCGTTGTTTTCAGGACTTTTGGGACGTAGTCGAATTCACTCTCCCACCTAAGTAAAGGTTAATATCAACGGCTTATAGGGCTCCGATGGGTTCCTGGGATCTATGGTCCAGGATCCCAATGCTATTCACGAAGGAAAAAAGGGCGAGGTGTTAACGCCTATGCTCCTTCTCTAGATCCGTCGGTGTTGATAGGATTGGGGTATTCCCGAAAGGATTGTGACCATTCATTTATCAAGCGATAGGGTATTTTCTTTCTATATTTGAATCTCGCTATCCCTTCTGAGTTTGAATCACGAAGTTCAAACTCTCGGAGCTTCAGGCTCCCATGACCCCGAAACCTTAGAAAGCTACCCTTTCTTGCATAAGGGTTCCAGACCCGGACTGCATGAACCCTCAGACGGTTCTCGGCCAATCACCCTTGATCTTAATTGATTTTTTGGTAAGGTTCAGTACGGTTACAAGGTTTATGGGGTAATTCTCAGAAAAGAGTACTCTCAAGGGGCGTTCCCAGAATATTACAAGAAATTAAGCAATTAAGACGATTCTCGGTGGAGCGAACTCATGTCCCAGAATTAATCATTCATGTAGAAAACAAATATGGCATGTAAGCATACACAGGCATCCATTCTATCAAATCAAACGTTAGGTAAACACTTTCTATTCAGAACTATTTGCAAGCACATAAAACTGGACATGTGATTTTGGTATTAACTTCAAATAACACTTATTAGAAATAACACCAGGGGCTATGAAACTGCTGAGAGGGGTGTCCGTTTCCACCCAACCGTAGGCTCAGTGACTCCCAGTGGATTTACCACTAGCCACCCCTGAGCTGAGACCACGATGCTGTGAGACTGTGTCTCTGTTTTCCAGTGACCAGGAGCGAAGGTTACTCTCCTTCCTCTCTGCTATCACCTACTCTGCATATCACCAGAGCTCTCTTCTTCCCCTCGCGTGTATATCCCCTTCACTTCTCCCTCACGCCTTATCCACTTGCAAGGTTGCGTGTGGCATGATTCCCCTTGCACTGGTTAGGTCCGAGACTCATACGGATGGGCTGGGAGGTTCACCCCCCCCCCATCCCTCATTAATTCATGAGGAGTCATCCACCTACCAACCTGCAAGTAATTAATTCCGGGATAGCGAGCCGGTATTGGTTCTCTGGGCTAGTGAAGACCAAATACATTATTGGTTTGTCGGTGGAAGTTAACGCCACCATCCTAGGTGCCTACCACCGCTTTTCTTCATCCATCGTGGTCTCTTTTTCAGCACATTCCCCTCTTAGCAGTCCTGCAATTTATTCATATATATATATATATATATATATATATATATATATACATTCATCGACCTTTTCCACAAGGTCCATTCACATCATACATTCACATCTCTGAGTTTGCCACAATTACTTGGCCAATATTTTATAGTCTGGGGGAAACAGGGTGTTACAGTTGCATAGAAGGACACTGCCCCACAACAAAATGAATAAGGAGCGGGGTCTACGGAAACATATGGAACCCCCCCAACATCGACTCCACAAGTAGTAGGGCCACCTAAGAGGCCAATATTATATAAAGGAGGATCACACAAGAAGGAAAAGGTGCATAAACAACTTCCGCAATATACAATCAAAGAGGATGACACCGACCTTGTGGAAGAGAAGGTGTAAGACCATGCAACAGAAGACTTCAAAGAAGCCCAAAGAGGGTAGATATAATATGACCTAGTTGGAATAAAGTAGGTCCTTGAGCAAATTAGAACCACGCAGAGGTATGAAAGGGGGACACAATCCTTCTTCGAGGGAGAAGCAACATCGACAACAAGGACTATGCCACACAAGGAATACACAGTTCACACAATTTCCCAGGCGAGTCCAATATTTAGAATAACAAATGACATGTTGCACATGGATGAAACCACATCACATATTCCATTGAAAGAGTTGGCACAGGTTGACATGGTATTAGCCATAATACCTACAAAGGAGTTGTACAGACTCCAAGTCAGCGTCACACAGGAGGTTTAGTCACGCACGAGAACAGACGTAGTAGAACTGCATGAAATGAAAGAGGGAAAAAAATACTTCGATTTCTTGATCGAGCAATTGAAGTTCGATACCAGAGAAGAGAAATAGTTCATAGATAAAATTAAACAGGGGCTAACAATAGTCTACAACCACCGTCCAGATAGCATGCAGGCTGAGAGTTCAAGTGTAGAGGAGAAACTCAATATGATTTCCAAAACCATTGACCACTATATGCAACAGATTGAGGAATTGAAGGAAAAATTGACTCTGACAACTCCACTTGAGGTCATTGAGCAGAGGAAATTAGAATCTTCACTCCAACTAGCAGAGTTGGAGAAACAAGCTAACACAATAACAAAACTATTTGATAGAACAATGCAGTTGTGGAAAGCATTGGAGGAAGACGAACAGGTCTAGAAGTGGGACCGGGAAGAAGGAAAAATAAGCATAGCTATCTAGGACCTCAAACAGAGGTAGAGAATGATGAGTATCACTGAGCACCTCAAGGGGACACAAGACATGAAGAAGCTACAAGAAGAAATGATAGCAGCACAAACACAAAAGCATGAGAGACAGGTGCAGATGGAACCTATTCAAGAGAAAGTTGCGCAAATCATTGCACAATTAGAATAACAGAAGAAGAACATGGCACAGACATAGGTGGAATGCACAACCATGGTCCAGGAGGAAATCACAATGCAAAATCTAGAAGTACTAACAAAAAATGTTGCACAGGTACAAATACGAGGAAGGGAACTTGCAGATAAGTTCCACAGTCAAGCAAAGACTGTCAAGGGAGAACTCAATGCCTAGGTGGCTTGGGATGAGCCACATATTTTTGTTGGGGGCCTGTTGGGTGCAGGCCCATTTTTGGGAAATGACTAATTTTGTAGAATAAAGCACAAAGAAGGAAAAGATAACTGGCGGGAAAAAAAACACGTGCAAGGTAAACACGCATGCAAAGGAGGAAATCATGCGAGGCGTGCATGAAAGAAGACCTAACCATGCTAGGGTTATGGTTTTGGTAAGAGGATGTAATGGATGATAAGATAAAAGTAAGTATAAATAGGTACTTAGGAGGTCTATGTCAGGGTTGGAAGTGTTGGACAGGGGTTCGATATGATTGTAATTCTAGAATGTAAGAATGACTGTAAAATCCAATATTTTTTTGTAAGCTGTTGAGTTGGAGAGAGAAAATAAGGTATATATTGAGGGTTAGATCATAGGCCGAGTAGCCTAGTGTAATCTAGTCCGCCTCATTGTATATCTTGACCCAAATGATCGAGGATTGTAAGGTGCACAACGCTATAATTTTGGAGAAACCATAATAAAAGAGAAAAACAACCAACTCTTTGTCGATGTAGCCCATTAGGGGGTGAACCATGGTAGATCATGTGTTCTATGAATCGATTATTGCTTATTTATTTACTGCCAATGGTTAGCTAGTAGATGAATTCATGAATGGGTTAGCTAGATCTGATTGTGTCTACATGCATGAATCATAATGACATAATTTTTAGTATAGATGAATGTTAGAGTAAATAAATAAAGATCACAAGGTTTAATTATATATCCCCACTCATTCCCAAGCTGCAAGCACCTAAGCATTACAGCCACCAATAGAACTATCTCGGGTGAGACTGCGAGTGCACCTTGTGTACTGCGTTGCCTTCCAGTTTACCAGGGGGGGCGATATTTTAGAGGGGTTTTTTGGAAACCATAGTAGATATGAACCCGAGTCATCTCAAGAATGGTAGAAAGAGAGAAGTAACCAACATCATACGAAGGGTAGAAACAAAAAAAATTTCATGAAAAAAATGATACCTAGGATATCTAGTGAAATTAGGGTGTTTTAAAAAATTAGAAAGGTTTATTGGAGGGGTGTTTGGTGAAAGGATACTGGGGCATATTCTTTAGTATCTATTGAAATTAGGGGAATTATTTAATGCCCCTAATTGAATTGATTACATTATGTATCATAAGTTCACTAAGTGAACTCCAATGTCCCTTAGGTTCAAATATGATAATATTGAAATAAAACAAGACCAAAAAATTACGTTTTACCATGCAAGCTTGCTTCCTTTTGGGGTTCATCCTCCTCAAAATGCTCCTCTTCAATTATAGTTTGATGAAAAAGTGAATGTCATTCAACACATTATAGACTTCATCATGGTATCAATCTATATATTTTAAGGTGGAATGTAGGGAAAACTATGTTGTTCACTTCGTCCTTTATTTGATCAAGCTGACATCTTTGGCTCAGAACTAGAATTCCTCTAGATAAGGTTAAGATTATTCTTCACCCTTTCCTTTTGTATTTCTTGATTGTCCTGTGTATAATTGGAAATAAATAATGAAACACAAGGACACCATTGATGGGTGAAGATCAAAATTCTTAAATTCCTTTGTTCTGCCTCTCTATATAGAGAAAATATCACGACCTCTCAAAACTTAAAAAAAATTCAATGAGGGGATCGATAAGAGATCTAAATAGATCTTAAAACATGCCAAATATGTTGAACATAGTACATGCGTTTTCATTGAATAGGGGAAATGATATTTATAGGCCCTCTGTCTTAATGAAAATACTGTTTGGGATTATGCAAGATAATGCTTTCCTCTTATAGCACGTTAGTTCTAATGGAGATCTAGACAAACAACAATCTATTGACTAGGAGGAATTATTAAAGGTACATGAACAAATTTTATTAGAACATGATGTAAAATGATGAAACATAGGAAATCAAACTAAATTCTGGCATATATAACTTTTATTGATGGAAGATTTGTATAAATCGAAAAAATTCATGTTCTTATAAGAGTTGTCTGTTACTTTTCATCTAAAATATAATGCATATGTTTGGGTTAGACACTAGTTTAGTATCTGAATGAAAAAATTCTTGAAACAAACTTCTATGGTTGTAGATAACAATAAGTTCTTGTGTGAAACAATTTTTTCATACTTAAAAAATTAATAAAAACAATTAAGACTTGAAATTATGAGGTCAAGCGTTAAGACTGAGTTTGAGGGTCTTATCAGAATCAATTAATTAAATTATTATTTTTATTGTGTAGGTCTATGTTTGCAAGTTTGTGCACCATATAATTTTGTTTCTAGATACGTGACACAATAAAAATATACACTTGAAACAAAATACCTATGTATTTTAAAATTATGACATATATAAAAATAAAAATGAATAAAAAAAGAAAATTGTCTTTTTTCTTTAAAATATGTGTGTGTGTGTAATCTTCTTACAAATATGTATATAAGTGTGTGCAGTTTTAACAGTGATGAATATTTACACATTTAAAAATTCTCATACAAAATGGACATAATAATAGGGAACTAGAAAAATGAGTGTGTTTTGTTTATGCAGTATGAACCACCAAGTTTGTCACTCCAAAGATAAAACAAAAGTGGCCAACTCATTCAACACATAGAGGAAATGACACAATCCCCCATTTATTTTTTTGAATTCACAATAACACATATACATTTTAGTTATAAAAGAGTGTGCACATTATGATTATAAAAGTGTATGCACATTTTAGTTATAACAGATTGCACATTATAGTTATAAAAATGCACATAGGTTTTGGTTATTAAAGAAAGAACACATTATTTTTACATAAAATAAGAGACATGTAAAATTCCGTCACCCTAACATGTTTCAAAATAAATATTTAGCATGGAAATCTAGTTTTAAGGGAATAGGACCTATTTTCCTCTCCTAGCCATAACCAAGACCCCAAACCCATCATGTTTGTGTAAAACTACCTAATGGTGCATGTGATACCACTTGAAGGTGACATAGCAGAGAGGGCATGTTTAATGACTGGAGACCTTATTCATATTTCTTGAACCATAGATGTTTCATTTTCCTATGTAAGGCCCTTGTTACTTTATAACCATAGTCTAGGTCTTTAAACCCATCATTGCTACCCAAAAAATTTAATGAAAGACATATCCCATAGAAACATCCTATGTGGTATTTCAACACAACTTTCGCGATGTTTGATCCAAAGAAGATTTATTAATTCCTAAGGCCCTTGGTATCCTTCCCTAACCATTGTAAAGACTCAAAGACCCATCATTATTTCTAAAATCATCGTAATGTCCCTTGGTAAACCACTCATGGTCGAAAGATCCATAAAAAGGGAATGTTTTGAATGTTTTAGGTATTTTTCATGGTGATAAAGTTTAGAATCTTAAATTAGGGCATAATGCCATTTTTGTTCTCTCCTAACCTTCAATATACCTTAAGACCTATTCTCGGTGAAAAACTAATCTAGTCATGGTGCCCATCTCCCACTTTGAGGTGATTGATACCATATAGAGGTTATATGTGATGGTTTAATGACTCATCCATGGAACTTGTTCTTGAGAAATAAGGTTTAGGGATGGAGTATCTTATTCCCTCCCATGACTATGTTTAAGGAACCAAGACCATCCATCATGCCCAAGACCTTGTAATGGCACCCATACTCAACTCTAATGCCAAAATATCCATAGAGAGGGATTGTTTTATGGTTTTTATGTGTTTCTCATGGTTCTTGAGATTGAGGAGGTTAAATTATGGAAGAATGCCATTGTTTCCCTCTTAACCGTATTTACACCTAATACCCTTTTACAAAGAACAAAACCTACTCATGGTGCCTATATCCCACTCAGAGGCCAAAGATCCATTACGAAGTTCCTATGTATTACTTCAAGGACTTATTCAAGGTTCTTGAGCTTAAGAAGCTTCAAAAATATCCTAAGGTAGTGGTTTTATTTATTTGATGATGGTCAAGGCCTTGTGACCAATCCATTTTCGGTAAAACCTTCTAATAGCATCCATATCCAAATAAAATGCCAAAGACACACTAGAGAGGTGTGTCTCCATGGTTTTTTTTATGGTTCTTGATTTTGAGAAGCTTTGTTTGGGGCCTAAGGGCCTTATTTTCCTCCATTGACATTTTTTATACCTCAATAACCATTCTTAGAAGTTTGAGGATGAATTCATGCTACTTTAGCTTGAGAATCTATGTTTAGGGCTTCAATTTGTTACTTTTCTCCCCCAACCATGGTGAAGGAACTGAGGTTGTTACTTATCTACCATGACCATGGCCAACGAACTAAGACCCATTTATAGTGTGAAAACATCCTAATGGTTTATATACCCAACTCCTATGCTAAAGACCCCTTGATGAGGGATTGTGTCATGGTTTCTAGGCATTGTCCATGGAACTTGATCCTAAGAAGGTTCAATTAGGGATTAAGGCCCTTGTTTCCACTTTGGTAATATTTAGGCATCAAGACCCAATTATAGTACATAAAACCTACTCATGGTGCTCATATCCCCTTAAGAGGCCTTAAAAGAACCCCCACAAAGGACTCGAGTGTTGGTTCAAGGACTTGTTCAAGGCTCATAAGCTCAAGAAGATTCAATATTATATCAAGGAATTTGTTTTCCCTTGTCAACCATCGTCAAGGCCACATAACCCATCCTTAGTGAACAAATTCTCCTAATGGCATCCAAATCCAACTCTAATAATAAAGACCCATAAAGAGTGCCAATGTTTTGGTTTGCAGGTGTTGTTCCTGACGATCAAGCCCAAGAAGTTAGTTTTTAGGGCCTAAGGCCAAAGTGTTTTCCTCCCCTAACCATGAGATTTAACATAAAGAAGTTCCATTAATGGATTAAGTTCATTCCCACCCCACCCCTCCTTGACCATGTTTAGGCCTCAAGACCCATTTCCAATGCACAAAACCTACTAAGGAAAACTGTATCCAACTTGGATGCTAATTTAAGTTTTAAACTTGTGAAGTAATGCAATGCATATAAACTCTTAAGTAAAACAAAAATTAATCAATGGCTCATTCACATAGTACACAAAGATTTATATCGGAAACCCTCAATCGGGGAAAACCTTTCTTATATTAATTATATTGAATTTCACCATTCACCATACAATATATACAATGTTTTTAGGTATTCCGTAGATACGAAAACTCTAATCCCTTAATCCAGGATTAATTTAGAAAACTGCTAAAAATAGCAAAATCCGCTAAAAATAGTAAAAACCGCCCCGAGACAAATTTAGGGGCACTGCCCCGAACCCCGTCAGCCTCGGGCTACTGCCTGCTACTGAACATTGTGCGTAACCAGGGGAGGCATACCTAGCTCCCCCTGGGACCCCCCTAGGAAGCGCCCGACACACACGACACATAGAGAACTACCAGAGGGGTCATCAGACGTAGTTGTCGAATCTGACGTGCCCACACACACACACGAAAAGAATATACACATACCCAAAATTCTCCCACTTGTTGTTTTCTTTGCATCCAGGGGTCCATGGGATTATATATTCAACAATCCAGAGCAACAATGCCCATTGTTACTCTATACCAGGATAACTTTTCTGTACTCACGAACTTTGTCAATGAATCTACAACATTCTTCAAAGTGTCAACCATTTCCAACAACACCTTCTTTTCTTCAACCATGTCTCTCACAAAGTGATACTGAACATCAATATGCTTTGTCTTCGTATGATAAGTTGGGTTCTTTGCTAGGAATATTTCACTATGACTGTCACAATCTAATCTCACTGCTTGTTGTACCAACCCAATACCTGAACACAATCTATGTAACCATACTGCTTCCTTGCTTACATGAGTGGCTACCATGTATTCAGCTTCTGTAGTTGAGATTTCCACTACAACCTGTCCTTTTCTCATCCAATTGATTTCTCCTCCAAATAGTTTAAACACATACCCACTTGTAGATCTTTTGCGATCCAGATCTCCAACCCAGTCTGCATCAACAAAGCAATCTATGTCCACCACTCTGTCCAATCTTGGTCTTCCTTGGTAGCACAATCCATAATTGGTAGTGCCATGCAAATACCTGAAGACTGTGTTTACTGTTGACCAATGCTCCTTCCCTGGTTTTGACATATACCTGCTCAAAGCTCCCACTGCATGTGCAATGCCCGGTCTAGTACATGCCATTGCATACATCAAACTGCCAACTACACTGGCATACGGAACATGGGACATGTCCTCTTCTTCTTCCTGTGTCTTAGGACACTGACCTGCAGATAACTTTACACCTATAGGAATAGGAACCTTGACCAATTTACTTCCATGCATATTAAACCTCTGCAATATCATCTCAACATATTTTTTTTTATTCAACCAGAGTTTCCTGTTAGCATGATCTCTTTTATTTTCCATTCCCATAATGAATTTAGTAGAACCGAGATCCTTCATGTCAAATTTGGAGGATAGGTGCGATTTCACCTCCTTGATAACATCCATGTTATTTCCTACTAAAAACATGTCATCAACATACAACACTACATAAATTAAGTGATTACTAACCTGCTTGGAATATACACAGTGATCAGCCTTGCTTCTCACAAATCCCAATCCAAGGATGTATGTGTCAAACTTTTGGTACCACATCCTAGGTGAATGCTTCAGACCATATAATGACTTATTTAGCTTAAAGACCAACTCTTTCTTTACCTTCACTAGAAACCCTTATGTCTACTTCATGTAGATTTCTTCTTCTAGATCCCCATGTAGGAATGATGTCTTCACATCCATCTGTTCCAATTCAAGATCAAAAGCAACAACAATAGATAAAATAAATCTAATATAAGTTAACTTAGCAACATGATAACAAATCTCACCAAATTCAATTCCCTCTACCTGGGAATAACCTTTTTCAACTAACCGAGCTTTGTATTTCTCCACTTTTCCTTCTGAATTAAACTTCTTCTTAAACAACCATTTTCTACCAACATATTTTCTTCTAGCTGGAAACTCAACTATATCCCATGCCTCATTCTTATCCAAGGAATCCATTTCTTCAACCGTGGCCTTCTTCCATAGTTTACTATCCTCTGAATTCACTGCTTCCCTGACAGTTCTCGGGTCATCATCAGTAATAGATAAATCAAAATTGGAACGAAAATCAGGTGGACTATACCTTTCTACTTCCTTCTTTCTCTCACTGATCTCCTCAATACTGGGGTATGAGGTTCTTCTTCTTCTTCATCTTCTTCAGATGATTCATATTTTTCATCATCCAAGTCTAGCTCTATTTTCTCAGGTTCGTCTTGCCTTGGTAGGAATTCATGTTTGGACACATCTTTTACCTCTCTAAAAACAACATCCCGATTGTAAACAATGTTTTTAGTTTCTGGGTTACAAAGCTTATAACCTTTCACACCATCTTTACAACCAATAAAGATACACTTTTCATATTTTTTATCCATCTTACTCCTATTTTCGCTTGGAACATGTACATAAGCATTAAAACCAAACACTCTAAGATGTTGAAGAGAAAGTTTCTTTTTAGTGCATACCTCGTGTGGAGTTTTATCATCCAATGCTAATGAAGGTGATCGATTGACCAGGTAACATGTTGTACCCACTGCCTTTGCTCAGAATTCCTATCCTAACTCGACGTCATTAAGCATGCTCCTTGCTTTTTCCATCAGTGTCATGTTCATCCTTTCTGCAAATCCATTCTACTGAGGAGTGTATGGAGTAGTATTCTACGTTGCTATACCACACTTTTTACAGAATTCTTCGAATTCATTTCTGCAAAATTCTCCACGATTATCTGTTCTCAATATCTTTATTTTCTTTTTTGTCTGATTTTCTAGCAGGGCCTTAAACTCTTTAAATTTATCAAATACCTCAGATTTCTTTCTAAGAAAATAAATCCATGTGGTCCTTGAGAAATCATCTATGAATGAAACATAATACAAAGATTTACCTAGGGATGGAACATGAACAAGTCCAAAAACATCACTGTGTATCAACTCTTATATCCCCTTTATTCTTGTAGCACCAGATGCAAATCTTACTAGATTATGTTTACCATATATTCAATGTTCACAAAAATCAAAATCTAGAGTGCAATTAGACATACCTTCAACCATATCTTTACCATGTAGTGTTCGAAGGCCCTTTTCTCCAATATGACCCGGTATTTGATGCCACAACATGGTCTTCTTTTCAGGCAAGGTATTGATCTTGTCTTCTTTATTGGCCTTCTCAAGGACAACAGAACTGTTACACCCATTAGTATAAGTGCTTCCTAACAACTTGTACAAAGTTTCACATTGAACTCCCCTCATCAACACCATTTCTCCTCGTACCATCTTGCAAATTTTCTTTCCAAATACAGTATCCACTCCTACATCATCCAACTTGCTTACAGATATAAGGTTGCTAGCAATTTTTGGAATGTGTAGAACCCCGGGGAGAGTTCTAATCCTTCCATATTTTAGCAACAACTTAACTCTTCCACGTCCCAAGATTTTGCCTATCGAGACATCTCTTAGGAATACATCACCACCATCGTATTTTTCATATTCAGAGAACCACTCCCTGTGAGGAGTGATATGGTATGACGCACCTGAGTCGATCAACTATACATAACGGTCTGCATGTGTACCTGTATATGCCAGGTAAACATCACCTCCTTCTTTAGTGGAGGTTTTCGCCTCTAGGGAAGAGGTACTATCAGATCCCTTTGGTTTATCAAACTTCTTAGACTTGTAGTCTTTCTTATAATGCCCCGTTTTACCACACTTCCAGCATTTCCTCAAATATTTTCCTGGAGACTTAGATCTACAAGTAGATTTAGGTCTCCCCCTAAAGACTTACCAGAATTCTTGTCTTGGGTATGCCCTCTTACAAATAAAACATCTATGCTATGACCATCCATGTGTTTCCACCTCATCTCTTCAGATAACAAGGATGAAACTACATCCTCACACTTCAATGTAGATTGAGTGGTACTACCAATTGCTACAACTGGATTATCCCAAGAGTCTAGCAAAGAACATAGCAAAGTAATACACTTATCTTCTTCTGCAATCGTAATATTAACAGAGACAAGTTGACTTACCATAGTATTAAAGGCATTTAGATGTTATGTCATAGAATCTCCATCTTCCATCCTAAGATGATACAACTTATTTTGAAGAAATAACTTGTTTACCAGGGACTTTGATTGATACAAATTCACTAACTTATCCCATAGTTCCTTGGCTATAGATTCTCCTGAGACATTCAACAAAACCGAATCTTCCAGGAAGAGTCGAATAGTACTCCTTGCTCTTTTGTCCAAATTCTCCCAATCTTCCTTTGACATACCAGTAGGTAGTGTACTATTAGTTTGTGTACTAGTAGGTTTTGTACCAGTCGACTATGTGCTAGTAGGCTGTGTACCAGTAGGTTGTGTACCAAGATCCATAATGATCCATTGTTATTTATCTACAAGAAGGTCCTCCATATTGAGCTTTTATAGCTCAAAGTTTTTACCGTTGAAATTCTCTATCATGATTATAGAAGAGCTCGCCATTCCTCTTTCTACATTCGAATATCCACTGCAAAATCTCCCACTAAACCGAGGTTTATCACAGACCCAATATAAAATTGATCTATCAAGATTGAGCCAAACCCTCAACAACAAAGGTGTCCCTATGAAGCCAAAAACGAGCTTTGATACCACATGTAATTTTTAAACCTATGAAGTAACGCAATGCATATAGATTCTTAAGTAAAACAAAAATTAATCAATGGCTCATTCACATAGTACACAAAGATTGATATCGAAAACCCTCAACCAAGGAAAACCTTTCTTATATTCATTATATCGAATTTCACTATTCATCATACAATATATACAATGTTTTTAGGTATTTTGTAGATACCAAAACCCTAATCCCTTAACACAGGATTAATTTAGAAAACCACTAAAAATAGAAAAAACCAGCCAAAAATAAAATTTGGGGCACTGCCCCGAACCTCGTCGGCCCCAGGCTACTTTCCGGTGCCAAACGCTGCGCGTAGCTAGGAGGGACCATACCTGGCTTCGCCTAGGACCCCCCTAGGAAGCGCTTGGGACACACGACACATAGAGCACTACTAGAGGGATTGTCAGACGCAGTTGTTGCATATGACGCACCCACACACACACACATGCAAAGAATATAACACATACCCAACATTCTCCCACTTGTTTTTTTCTTTTCATCCAGGGGTCCATAGGATTAATAGTCAACAATCCAGGGAAGAAATTCCCATTTTTACTCTACACCAGGAGAACATTTCTATACTCACAAACTTTGTCAATGAATCTACAACATTCTTCAAAGTGTCAACCATTTCCCGCAACACCTTCTTTTCTTCAACCATGTCTCTCACAAAGTGATACTAAACATCAATATGCTTTGTCTTTGAAGGATAAGATGGGTTCTTTGCTAGGAATATTTCACTCTCATTGTCACAATCTAATATCACTTCTTGTTGTAA